>ML219647.1:23980-67627 GCA_004785975.1 Popillia japonica | reverse complement strand
TCTCGGTTAATATGAAAGCACAAAATTTTCTTTTTGCGGCACAAAACGGCACAAAATAAGCACAAAATGATAGCATACTCAAATTTTCGGAATGTGGGGGTGGCGGGGCTGGGGACATGCACCCGTTTTCATAAATTATGTAAAGATATTGATCGACATAAAGTTAGTTAAATATACGCATTACTATTTCAATTAGGTCCAAAAGGTCGTTTTAGTTTGATAAAAGTTATAAAACGAATCTATAAAAGAAAGTAAAACGTCTTAAATGTGATACGCAAAAAATATGATATAAGAATTTGTAAGCGTGGACATTTTTACAACAAACAATATCAATTTAATACTAACATTTAATTTACAACAAATTTATATATAATTACTATTTGTAAATAAATATTAACATTAAAATTATTATGCATTATTATGTAATAATAAATAAACCCGTAACCGCACAAGATAATATTAGATAAGTCAAGAAGTGGTTGGGGCAATAGCACGCAGCATGTGTGATAGGAATAGTTATTGTTAAAGATTTCCGTCCATTTGACAGGAATAGAAAAATGCAATTACTGATCGATCCGTAGTAGAATGAGAGCGCTTTCCAGTTCTATTTTTAAATCGGCGTCGGTAAAAGTGATCCGTTCAATGAAATAAAGCCCGAAGCAGAAACGCTACCTTACTTTTGAAACGTAATAGAATTTAATTAAAAACAAGCAATAAAACTGTTTCTAGTTCTCGAAATTTAATTAGAAGGTATACGAAAAGTCTAAAAAATTACAGGTAGAAATGGATTTGAACTTATTGATTATAATGATACTTATTGTTTCGCGAATATGTATGTAACGCTAATACACTGTAGAAGAAATATTATATATAATACATTTAATTTTTGTATAGGAATATTGGTTGTAAAAAAATCGAGCTAACTCCAATACTGGAATCATATTTTATATTATAATTGAACATATTACCCTAACTATTTTAATGAAAATGTTGGCTAATCAAACAAAACTAAAATATACCAATATCGAATCACATTCGTTGATGTTTAATACTAGTAATGATCATCATATTGATAGTATTACCGTCGCTTAGATACTTATATCAAAGCACGGGAATAGTAACAAAAACATCTACATATACCTATGTACATATATAGTTATCGAAACAGTCCCCAAAATATCACAGCATAGATGACAGGTGACTTTCCACATGTGAAATAAAATTGTTTTAATGAGTATCTTATTATTATAAATTTACATTTCAAAAATATCTTAAATTGTCCACGATATTGTAAGCACAATTCTATATATCACTGAAGTTCTTTGTCTGTAGATAATTTTGTTGATAGGCATTATTATTTGACACAAATTAAATGTCAATTTTATTCCACTGAAGAAGTTGTAACGAAAACCTAATTATATTGTAAAGGTTTTGGAATAAATTTGATCTTTATTCGAATTAGAGTGTTGTAATTGACCTAGGAGGGAAAAAATATCAGGAAAATAAGATAAGTGCAAAAAGGTCATAAAAATACATATACTAATTTAATGAGTATGTGCTAACATTTCTCAAATCACATATATCATAAGAGACTACAGACAGTTTGTCTTGCAACATACAGCAGTGGTGTTCAAACTGTAATTTATTATCCACTATTAACACAAAAAGATATCCACCGCTGAAATATACATACTATACATATGTGTAGGTACTTTAAGAAACATTTTATTCACCTATGGAAAAATGTATGGAGCATTATATTGTATACGTTGCTCAAAATTCTAAATGTTATACAGGAAAAGTAAAAGCGAACGAGGATATAAAACTTTATTAACAATTTTAAAAATATTCTTTAATATTTTATGGCACCCATTGTGCTGTGGTTACTGGACGAAAAAATTATCTCCTCTAGTTCTGTTTTTGGTTTACATTTGTACCTATATGGATACTTTCTGGTTTCGTATTGTCCACAAATTTTCTATCGGGGATAAGTCTGGAGAATGAGAAGGCCATGAAAGCAGGAGAACATCATTACTTGTGAACCACTCTGTAATCTTTTTCGCGGTGTGACAAAGAGTATTTTATGATAGGATTTATTTAGAAATAATTTCAAACAAGTTTATGGAATTTATTGCAGTATTTTAAAGATATTTCAGTTGAGTTTAATAGGTGCACCATACATTTTTCGATAGCTGTAGGTATATTGCAATCGCAAGCTGAATAGCAAATTCAAATGAATGGACTTCTTGTATATCTGTAGCGGAGCTGTAAATTATAATTCGAAAAAACGGATGCCCAAGCTGATACTTACGTATTGTAAGTATACATAAGTATAGAATTGAAATAAAATACATATAATGGTTTTATATATAATTATTTATAAATATATAATTTTATTAGATATATTAGTATTTAATCGAACTCCTCTTTGTTTTAATGACGACTCTCAGTTTTTGGCATACTGGAGACTAATTTTAAACAAACATCCCGCGAAATTGATGTCCATTCGCCCTAATTTTTTCTGTTAGCGCTTCCTTAGAAGAGATTTTATGTTTTCGCACTTTTTCCTTTAAATTTTGCCACAAATTTTTGATTGGCGAATGATCGGGTGATTGTGGTCTTCAATCTAACAGGTTAATGCCGTTTTGGACAAAAAACCTCACAAATGTGGCAAATGTGTGCCAATACTTCTTCCAGCATTTCTATATAGCCCGTACTATTCATGCGCCTGTAGGACAAGTTAACCTCCCCGACTCTCTGCCTCGTCATACAACCCCACTGAGTTAGACCGGAGGGAGTATAGACTCTGGTAAATATGCTTCCCCATGCCATCGTTGCACGTATGTCCTTCCGGATGGACTATACATCTGCGATACAAAAACCAAAAACGTTAAAACTTTATAATAATATTTATTTGTATGAAAGATGAAAGCAAGTGAATTATTTTATATATCACATAACTAGGGAATAAATATATTGTATTTCCATTTATATTTGATTCGTCCGACCAAATTACTTTTATCCAATTCTCTACGGTCCAGTTACGGTACTTCTTTCCCCAGGCAACTTGCTGACGACGGTATTGCACGTTGAGTAGCGGTTTCTGTCGGAGCTTACAGGCATGCAAATTTGCTTCTACTACCTGCATGTTCAAATCGGCTAATAGTGTTTTGCCCTGCAGATCGCCAACACTTTACTGTTTCCGTAATTTTAACTTGCGGCACACCTTGTTTATGCAGCGATGTTATGTGCCCCCTTACTGTTTAGGATATTTGCGGTTTTCGTGGCATTATTAGGTCTATCACTAACAAACTAATACACAAGACACACACCAACACTATACCAACGGTAACTTCAATGAAAATGTGTCCTTTTTGTCTACGTTCCACAAACCAAGTAGGGTAGAGGCGGGTAACTGGTCTATTCAAAATTGAAGTCTGGTTTTTGACCATCAATCAGTTACCAGGAAGACACAATTTTTACCTTGCCGTGAAGGCTATGAAAATAATAGAAAAATGTAAAGTTCAAGCTACACCTTGAATTTATGTGTTTGACACATTTTTTTAAAGATATGTCAAATAGTTGAGTTAACCTGATAGGCAGGTTAACTGGACCATTTATATGGGTTGACTGTACAAAAGTACAGAAATCGCCCACCATTCTTTTGTTTACAGCTGATCTGACACCTTATCAATGAGTCGCCTAGCTGAAACAGTTGAAACATAAAAACATTCAAGAGCAAAAATAAAAGAACCATATAACGTAACAGAATTAAATAACGTTTATATATTTTCAATAAATTGTAAAACTAAATTCGTTGAATTCTACATTGACTGACATCATATTAGCATATCTAGCACTGCTACTTTTTACTGGCACGGGTAACCTGCAAACGACATCTTCCAGTGGAACAAAACAATTTTCATTGTTTTTGAAAAATATTTTGTTTCATTACCACGTTTCAAAAAAGTGACGTCAAACCCATTATTTACAGCATTATTGATTTCAGCAACATAATGTCTAAAGTTCGATTTATTTTGCCCGTAAACTTAACGATTACATAATCACCATTTGACACATCCTGTGGATTATCGTCATATTCATCAAATTCTTCAGGAGAGTCGATAGGTGATACTTTCATTATAAGATAAGGGCTATCTTCCAAACTACGCCTTTGTACTGCCTTTTTTTTATTCTTGGTTCTTGTTGTTTTGTTTGCTTTTTCTTTCCGAAGTCTTGTTTCTTCTTTTAAGTTCTCTTTGACAAGAGTCAAAATCAATGAGTTTTCTTTCTTGCGGCGAATTGTCGATTTTCGTGGCTCAGCTTTGGACAGAGGACGGATCTGTTGGGGAGTCATAATTTGTGACACTGTTTCTTTTATGATGGCTGAATGTAAAGGCCGTTCAGTTTGTAACCGTCCCACTTGTAGCAACTCAGTATATGGCGATTTAGCTTGTGATTGTTCAGCTTGTGATATTTCTGTGTGACGATCCAGCTTCTTCTTGTGAAATCTTCTATGGTCTAGCCGTGACATACGACGATAAGAATTCGTCGTCCGAAAATATCTGGTCATTAAAGGGCTCTTTTCCTGCTGCACGAAATCCACTGCATATATTTTTTGGGAGTGAACGCCTGTAAAAAAGCCTCCCCAACTATGCTTCCAACGTCATAAATGGTAATGGCTCTTACCGCATGGTTCACCATCCATCCAGTCACAACTTGCACCATAATATTTTTTTAGTGGTCCAAATGCTCCCACGTCCAAGGGTTGCAGCTTTTGGCTGCCGCGGGGTGGTAATGTCAGAAGAAATGTACCATCTTGCTTTGCAAAATTTAGAGCTGCAAGCGTAAGTGGCTTTCGTGATTATCAAGTATAATTAATTTTGGTTGTTCTTGAAATGCTGCAACACGAGGGAAAACAACTGGCTGTTCATCCATCCAGAGAGCGAGGCCGCACCTTTAGAGCCGGGTGGAGTTCCATGAAGCATATTTTCTTTAAAATGAACTCGCGGGAAAATTAGAAAGGGAGGAATATTTCGTCCCGTGCCTCCAACAATTCCCACAACAATGACGAGTGTTCCCTTTTGAGACGACGTCATCTGGCCTACCTTTTTTTCCCTTTTATTGCAAGGACTTTGGGAGGTTTATGAACTGTGGTTACAGCGGTTTCATCTGGATTGTAGATATCGTTACCTTGCAGATTGTATCTCTCTTTAAGCTCCCTAAAATTTTTAAAATATACTTATACATTGGTCTATTGAAGCTTGTTGCCTTACTCAAGCTTGTTTGCTCAGGCGTCCTTAATGAAAACTTATGCGTGTTCATGAAACTAAACATCCACTCTTTGCCTGCCATAGCTTCTCGAGACCAATTTTCCTTTATAGTTTTGTTATTGGCCACCGCAAACTCGTAAGCTAGGATACGCGCTTATTTAGAAGATGTAAATGAATATTAGATGCATGCTGCAGGTATTTCTTAAGAAGCAATTCCTCATCGGAACTGAATGCCATAAGATGTTCGTTTTTTGGGTGAAAATTGATAGCCAGATTGTTTTCTTCCCGACATTTATCGACATACCGTTTTAAAGTAATTTTGGGGATCTTAAACTGAATTGCAACACTTCGGGTTGTCCGACCCTTCTTAACATACTTGTTTAAGATCTACTGCACTGTATGACCGATTATTGGTAGTACATACGTATTCTTTTTCTCGGCATATTGTGAAAAAGTATCACAAATTAAGTAGGCAAAAATATTGCAGGTTAACTGAACACCTGTTCATATAACCACATAAATCAGGTGTCCAGGTGTAAAATAGTGGACAATTTAAGATATTTTTGAATTTTATCAAATTAAGCTCTTGACTAGGATTTTTGCCATGTTTTTCCCTACTCCTTGAACAAATACATTGATATAGATCATTATTCTTATGATAATAATTTACCATTTCAAAAAATTGTCCACTATTTTGTAAACATAATCCTATATATCACTGACTTTCTTTGTCTGCAGATAATTTTGTTGATAGGCATGGCTAGATATATGTATATTTATTATTTGACACGATTTAAATGTCCATTTTATTCCACTGACGAAGTTGTAACAGAAACCAAATTATATTGTAAAGGTTTTGGAATAAATTTGATCCTTATTCGAATTACAGTGTTGTAATTGACCTACAAGTGGAAAAAATATCAAGAAAATAAGACAAAATTGTAATTTAAAGTTTATTACTATGTAGTAGGTAATATATAAATCCTCCAAGACTATTCTTAGAAGTTGAATCACAATTGTATAGGGGTGACTATAACATTTGACAGTAACTGTAATTAGAAATTTAAAATACACAATTTAAACTGTAGATGGTATTTTGTGAAATGCAGAGCATAAGTGAAACTATGTAGATTTGAATTTATTATCCAGATAGTTTTTCCACTTGTTAGGTCAATGATAACACTTGCAATTCGAACAAAAGTCAAATTTATCATACAAATTTATCGAAGAATGAATTCATGTTGGCTGCAAAACTTTGCTTAAATTCTACCTATTTTCAATACAAAGACAATATACAAACAAATTTTTGGAACTACAATGGGTTCTCCATTATCTGCAGTGATAGCAAATGTAGTACTGGAGGATCTTGAGCAAGATTCTTTGAGTAAGCTAAATTGTCATGTTGAATTTTAGTAGTATTTACATAATTTTATAGATAATCCTAAGAGTTTAACGCACTGAAAATGGGCACAAGATGAAACAGCATCAACGACATTTTTCAAAATATAAATCAGTTTACTGTTACCACTGAAAAACTAGTCTTAACACCAGCAATACAAAAGCTTCTTCATAACATACATCTCTACACCCTAAAACCAATACGATGAGATTGCCCGCATAGGATAAAAGATGCCGTACAGTATGGATAGAGGAAATGAGTATCAATTAAGATGACTCCGAATTTTGTTAAGCGACAGGGTCAAGACACCTGTTTCGATTAAGTGTGAACCAGTAACAGGGAACACTTTTTGATTGTACGGGAAGGACTTCAGTATAATGGTGGCGGTGTGGATGTGGACCCAAATAAGTATCGGAGTCTATACCGAACTGTATTTGATTCAGAATAGTTCGCCTACTGGTCGAAAGCATTTGGTTGCGATACTGAGGATAATGCTAGTCCACAGCCAGAAAACACTGGCTCGTGGAGGTGCGAACCAACAGAATGGGTCAATTTCGCCGATGGTAGTCCTATCGAATATACCGAAGATGTAAGAAAAAGATGTATTGCTACACGAATGTTTGCACCTCGTTCAGGTAAAAATTCTACGAATCTTTCTTAAAGAAGAGTGGAATAACATTTTCCCAGAATTATTTGGTAATTTGATGTACTACATGCCTGCACGATCTTAAGCAACGTTGGCTATCCAACGAGCCGATGCGTCTCATTAATTTTCACTTTTATAGCGTTTACCATTGCTATAAAAGTGTGCATTTGTTTTTCTTGTCCCTACTTCGACAAAATAAGCATTCAAGTCTTTTTATACTTAATACCCGATATTTATTTGAGAAGTATGGTTTCAAAATTGTGTTAGGAATAGATACTTTTACAAATGATAAACTTAATAACACGTTGCTTTATATATTGAAGTTAATATAACATCATGAATTAAAAAAGAAACTCCATATGTTCCAATATGATTGCTACAACTATGTATATTTCCTTCACTTATCTCGAGTAAGATGCGTGAAATTTGTCGCATTGTGTTTCTAGCTAACTTGTTTAGACTAAATCGTTTACTATTCAGAAAACGCGTCCTAACGAGCTTACTTACGGGATGTTTATTAGCCATAAAGTGTACGACCTGCTGTTAGTGTATATTACAATGTACACCGCACTAAACAAGAAATAACAATTAATGCAACTCGTTACGGAGTAACTTATGAGCTAATAATAATAAAGTTAAGTGAAAAATATCCAGCAACCTTTATTTTTAGCTATATTGTATTTTACGGAAGCTTTTACAGTCTGGCAAAGCGTAACTCCTTAAAATAAATATCTTAGAAAAAGCATAGAGCAAGCTCGAGACTGTTTTGACAACTACATGTTTATTGCAAGTAGTTTGCAAACATATTTACCAAATTCAAAACCTTTTGACACGTTCCTCGCCATTCTTCGACTATGGTTAAAAATAGTTAATAGGTATCTACTTAGTTCAAGAAAATTCTAACTATGCAAAAATTGTTACAAATTCTCTGAATAAAAGCTATGCACACATATATAAGTTTATACGTGGAGCATTTTTATAAGAAAACACGACTGCAACTTACCATTACCTCTCAAAAATAATTAGTTTCCTGTAAAAAAACCGAGGCTATTCAAACAATATAAAATAGTTAGTAATCAGCTTCAGTACACTTTTAAACGCGCAATAGAACAGCAAAATATGTGTACAGATTGGTCGAGCGGCAGACTAAGAATAAAGCATTTTAATGGATGCTAAAATGAGTAAGTTAGATATACACCAGCGTCCATAATTATTATTTGCCAGCCTGTACAGGGTGGCCAGCTAAGAATTCAAAGTGCTGTATCTCGTAAACTATTCGTCCGAGACTTGCGAAAAAAAAATATTACTAAAGTGGACAAAAGAAGACCGTGGAAAATATTGTCACATTTCCAAGATGGCCTCCAGAGGGCGTAACCGTCATTTTAAATTTCCAAAGTGATTTTTCACTGAAATCCACCCTGTAAATGTTACAAAAAATATGTGCCTTTTAAAGCTAAGCTTTACGCGGGCAATTTTTGTTTAACACTTTTTGACGTATCTATTAAAACAAAGTGGTGGGGAGTAATTTGATGTTTTTTTAAATAAACAGCTGTAACTCCTCAACGACTGAACGGATTTAAACAAACTTAGTCTAGAAAAAGCATTTATTGTTCCATCAAACCCATCTTACCTATGATTTGTCTAATTCTTGGTGACGCCGCTAGAGCGCGCTTTTTCATATAATAACAGAGAATTGCAAAATTCTTTAAACAATCAAATGCAATAATATGACTTTTTTCCACAAAAATCTAGTGAAATGATACCTAAATAGGTTAGTGAAAACGGTATCTCGATATCTTATTCGTAGCTTAAAATATCGAAGAAAAAAGAAATAGATGTTATAATTTTAAAAACACGCTATTACACCGGTATTTATTGTTGTTTCTTTGTCTTGTTTCAAGACTCAATGATAAAATTTCATAATTTAATTAATTTTAAATAATAAAAATATTTTTAGTTCAAAAAATTGGAAAAATTGCGTAAAATAAATAACTACTAATGTATTATTACTATTATCTACTCTCATGTTAAAATTATTATTTGAAAATTCTAGTAATTAAGTATGTAGTTAGTAGTCATAATATATATATATATATATAATCCAGTTCCCTTCTACCAGTAGTCATAGTATCACAATTAAAAAAAACAACATTCTGAGGAAAACTAAAACTAAACCTGAAATTACAATAACGAAATACAATACATCGATTCTTGGTATCCTTTAAATAAAAACGTATTCTGATGTTATCAAATATCAACATTACATTACACTGCTATCCTACTCTATACACGCCCTGTGGTTCCTGTTAGTTCGGCAACACTGTTGTAGTTCTCTTCGTTTTACTACTCTAATCAGGTTCCCAATGTTTCGCCCGAACAGTGTGGATCTGCTGTTCTAATTATCCTCGTTAATACATTGCTATGAAGAAATTTTAAACAAATCCATATCCATTACTACATTAAAGTCAATAATACAATCCTTCCCATTTAAGTTTTTTTTCCGATACCAATTGGTTATATTAATTTCGGCAATTCTGAACGAGATGATTTGAAAAAAGTAATTTAAATCAATGCACAACAACAAGATTTAGATCAGAAATGTGTTTTAATAATGACTTGCTCAAAACTAACAAACGTTTGAATAATTTTTTGAAAGTTTATATGGTTTCAAAAATACTGAACTCAAGATACATATTACATCATTCCTGTTGGTTTATGTATGCCTGAAAATGCTGAATAGCACGAGCATTTAAATTTTGAGAGATGGTAAGCCAGATGGCGAACTTCCTGCGTGCAAATGAATTAGTAGAAAGGTTATCTACTACTGCAACACTCTGAATATTATTACAGTTTTCATATGCTTACTTGCTTACTTATGCCGATTGTATTTATAAAAACTACTTAAGCTAACATGAAGTACATCATATCATTCCGTAGTAGCCAGATTTCCGAACGCTTTTATACGAATTTCTATGTAGTAGGTACTTATTTTCCATTATTAGGGAATGCTCCGATTATTGTATCAATGTACAACTTTTAATGAACGCGTCAAAGTATTCTACAAAACCAACCATATGCTTAAATTCAGAACACTTCATTAAAATATTATTAGTTACGTCCTATTAGGAAATATTTACTAAAAAAGTTTAAATTAAATCGGAAAAATGTTTCGTCTTGCCAATTTAAAAAAAGAACAAAAATAATCCCTTTAATAACATTCCCGGAATTAATTCACTTTATTTAATTTTCGTGGAAAACGAAGTATTCGCCAGCGAAAAATAAAAGTCGAGGTAAATCTCTAGGCAATTTATCAAACAAAAAATTCTACCAGACGAGACGAATCGTTAAATATTAATTATTTCTGTTCCCTTGCGGCGTCATGTCTAGCGCAAAGCCTAGTTAAGTAAGCAATAAAATCAATATCAATTGTGTTATTAGCAAGTATGAATGTTTCGGCGCTTCTGTATAAATAGCCAAGCAACACCGTAGTGCTAAAAATAATGCATTGCATAAACAAAATAAATTATATTTTATTAAAAGAATGGTGAACGGATTGCGGTTATTTTAAGGAGAGAGATTGAAGAATATGGTTGTGCTCTCTTCATGCATATGTGGAAGCCTGACCACTTACTTAGACCCATCCCCAATGGAAACATTGATTATTCATACGACGAATTCAGTTACGATATTGGTATTTTAATAAACATGAGATCCTCCTTAATACATACATAATTCTATCAAAGTAACTGATCACGAAAATCTAACTTTATATGCATGTAATGAGTTACGTTCACGGAAGACGAACTCTGTAAACCTGAATAACTTTATATCTCTCGGTGATTTATTATTCCTAACCATAAAAATAAAAAATAAGTGCGATGATTACTCACTAACTTACTATCACGTTAAGACGCTACGTCAAATTAATTTATTACTATTTATGTCCAATTAATTTATAAGCATTCACGATGGTAAATAAATTACGACTTTAGAATATGTATATTAATAAATGTGTTATGTGCAACATTAAAATTTTACTATATGCGCCAAACGTTTGACACAATAGTATTAACAGTACGATCACAAATGATTGAGGATAGTTTGAATTTGCCGCCATACAAATTTTGCTTGTTACGTTGCTTATACTGAAGATTTTCTATTGTGATTTTTCTACAGTGACGTTCCAAATGGAACTGTTAACGGTACTATGAAATGTTAAATAAAAATTGTACTCTCTGGAGTGCACAGAATTAACTTGCTAACAATCGCACGCTTAAAAAACACAATAGGTATCTTAGTTTATTTAATTCAGACACACATACAACGAACAACAACATAAGTATAAAACAATGTTCATATCACAGTGTTCAACAATCAAAACATATAACACAGATTCATAAATAAATGTTATATAGCAAATGTTCAAAATGTCTGCCGTTAGCATCTAAATATCGTCGGCTTAATAAGAAAATTGCCTAACCACTTTTAGTAAAATTAGGATTTTAGTCCCATCTGTATCCTAATATGAGTGCCTATCGATTCAGAAAACTACCTGTATCAAAATAAATTGTGTACGCTCATAAATGACAAAACAGAAATCTGCCTAACTTACGTCAGTAAAAAAGCGCCAGAAAACTGCCTAAATCCGCATTATATTAAGATTATGTGAGCCATAATTGTATCTTACTGTTCTCAATATTTTTTACTTTTATTTGAAATACACCTTGTATATTAGTATAAATAATATTATTTCAGAATATTTTCAGTTAAAATACATACAATACTTGTACCTATTGCGATAAATTATAAAAAGTTTTTATTATTAGTTAAAGTTTTCATCAGGTAAGTGAACAATTTGCCTAACTGCCACAGAAATCTAAAAATTATGTGGAAATATGCCTAACTCCATTATTTTTTTCAAATTTTTTTTTTAATTTATTTATAGACTTCTAAAAACTGTATCAAAATAAGTATCTGAACAAGATAACACACACATAGGTAAGGGAAATCCACAAAATAAACGTTTTTTAGCTCTCCTATAAAATTTCATGAAATGGAGTTAGGCAATTTTCTTATTAAGCCAATGATATGTACCTATAAATGCACTCTTCTCATATTTGGAAATATCTGTTGAGGTCCTTCTTGGTCTATATTATAATTTCCCCATTAATGCCCCATCTTGTTGGAAATAGTCCTGAAGATGAAAAGTATTTGTCTACAAACCAGGTTTCATCTGACATAAATGTAATGTTTAAAATGTCTTCATTGATATAGTTATTAAAGTAGTGACAGTAGTGAGCTGAAGGAAAATAGATGACGTTAAAACACAATTTTTATTAATATAATTTTGCTCTACGATGTTTTGTATTAATACTAAACAATAAAATAAAGATGTGTCACTTCAGAAAATGTAAGAGATGACGTGCGATTGCAGTTAACATTGGAACAAATCACATGAATGATGGAATGTTCTTCATGAACAATTATTCAATCTATGTATTTCATTGTCAACGTGTACATGATTTACACTTTGAAAACTATCCACGACGTTTAGACTTTGCTCGACTTTGCACTTTCACATAGTCTGTCGCCTTTTAGGTCAATTAAAACAACAGTTTGATTAAAAATCAATTTATTCGAGAATTTAAATATAAGTAAATAGATTTTGCAACAATATTTCTTCAGTAGAAAAATAGTTATTTAATTTGTGGCAAATAAAACAACTTGCCATGCTTATCGACAAAATTATCTAATGACAAAGAAATTCACTGATACATACGATGGATTATTTTTACAATTTCACAAACACAATAAAATATGTTTTAATTGTATTTTATAATCACAAGAATAATGATTTTTATATCAATGTATGTTTGTGTCAAGCTCTTACAATTATGATAATGTACTAGGAAAAAACATGACAGAAAAACTACTCCACAGTTTAGTACTCTTTCGTTAGATATATGTATTTGGCAAGACTTAAATGTCATTTTTTTCTACTAAAGAAGTATTATCACGAAAACTTAATCTTGTATTTTAAAATTTAATTCACAAGGCAATGGAATACTTCTATAAAGTAAACAGCTGCTTTTGGATAGAACAAACAAATTAGCAATCAAATGCTTTTTGAAAATTTTTCTATTGTTTTAGGAGTCACTTGCAATCACATTAGGATACACTAGTCGGTCAAAAATAAAATTGAATGCCTTATTTTTTAACTTTAACTTTTTAACTTATGTATAGGTACTACAAGTTTTGTTTAATTTTCTTTAGCTAATTTAGTACCGTAGAATGAGGATATATGATACACGGCGGGTTATATGAAACTTTGAACACTATTTTAAATGTTTCCGTCGTAAATGTCAACAGTGCCACGTAAATGCTTCGTTTTTGGTGGTAATTGTACTTTCATTAAAGTGTGTACTATTCTCCATTAACGCTTGCCTTCAGAAATTTCTAAGTGTATACTAAAAAAACAAAATAAGCAAGCAAACCTATTGACAATTTTTTAATGGTTACAAAAACCCATTTGTGGGAAGTTATGGGTAAGTAATATAACATACATTATATAGAATGAATATTACTTTATAATCTCAATAACAAAATGAAATAGGAAAACTTCGGAAAATTCGCACGGATTATGAAAAATAAGATAAAGAATAGAAAATAAAATTTTGTGGGGTTATATGCAACAATGCCGAGGACACATAAACACATCTTGGGAGCTGCTTATCGGCGCAATTATTCAAATAAAAGTATGGAGAATGCTTTGAGAGATTTAGTAGTAAGTAATGTATCACTAGCGCAAGCAGCCGAGTGACGTGGTGTACCGAAATCTATAAGGTAGATTTGGGTACACACAGAGTTATGCATAATAATAGATTGGACAAACCTCCCGCCATAAAGCCACAGAAGGAAGATACAATTGGTCAAGCCATACTAATAGCTGCCTTAGGTAATTTCAAAACACTAAAAATAAAGTTGTTTTTTCCGACAATGAATACATAAATGGTGTGAAACTTGATCAAATAAAGTTCAAACTACAAACCCCTCGTACAAACAAAGGTGTATTTATATTTACCAGTGAGGTTATTTGAACACTTTAGAATTTTTAAATAAACGTTCTTTATTCTTTAGGGTGTTCTTCTATTTTTAGTTTCATTGTAAACATCCTAAACAAACTGTTTATATTTTTCGGTTTTTTTTATACAATAAAATATGTTTTCTATACCCTTTTAATTTTTTTTGTGTAATAATGTTTCATAAAGGTAACAATGAATGCGTTTTTGAAACAACACACAACATACAGCAGTTTTACCCCTACATTTTCTAGGGTTTCATATATCCCCATATATCGGGTTATATGAAACAAGTTTTAACCAAAAAGAAAAGCCACAATGTAATCATTTCCTAAAAGTGATTGATAAGTAATAGACTGATAAAGTAAACAGCATTCGAATTCATTAATAACATTTACTTATTCTTCTCATTACAGGCACTGTTACAGAAAATAGTATTAAAACTGTTTCATATATCCCCGTTCTACGGTATATGTATTTTTCTGACCTTTACGTACTTATCTATTTTCCAGATAGTTTTACACTTTTAGGTCAATTCAAACACTATGAATTCGATTAAAGATCAATTTATTCCATCTTTAACCAAACTAATAGTGTTTGAATTGACCTAAAACTGGAAAAATATATGGAAAATAGATTTAACTAAGTTAGAATACCACAGATATCGCCAGTACTAACAACATAAGAAGCCTATTTTTTGCGACGTAAACACACTATGATATAATCAATTTCTAGTTTTATATGCATGAAAACATCTTTTTACAAATTTGCTTTTAGTTGAAAATTTTCCTTGTAGAAAATTCTTAATGTCACCAATCACCGTGATAAGCAAATTTGCTATAGATGAACATCTGATATATCCGATAAAGTAGCTTAATCATCATAGTAAAAAATACATTGTAGAACTACTACTTTACACTTTAATAATGCATTGATTTTATTGTGCGTATTTTTGCGATGTAATTAACAGCAAATTAATTGAATATCATGAAAAACGTATCTTTAAATAAAAGATCTATGAGAAACTATTCGCAAATGAGTACACATTAACCAGAATTGTTAAATTCCGTAGTAGCAATGCAATTTGAGCTTCATTCATAAACCTCCAGTTGAAGAAAGCATACAAAGAAAGCTATAAGATCACGCACAAACACCGTGTGGCAATATTGGCCCAAGAATATGTTCTTTCTCCATAAAGAACATTAAGAATGGTGCAAGGTAGATAAAAAGTGGACGGACAATTTTTTGTCGTTATTCTAGAAGATTGTGAAAAGTCTTCAAACAGAACAAATCTTAAATTTATTTGCACGTCTTTTAAACTGTAATTTAAATTAAATTTATAATGCACTCACTGGCAGTTTGAGTCAGTTTAAGTAAATATAACATTTTTAAAAGAACGTAAAAAAAAAGTCAACTGCACAGAACCCCTTAATCACCAGCAATCATAAAACATACATAGATACCTCCGCAAAAAGAAATCTAAACTTGTAAAATTACAATAATACTTGCATACTAAGATTCCCATCTTAAATAGAAGTTTAAGAGAACAGTCGTTTCTAAAAAAATTGAAGTATGTTTAGCTGTCAAGTTTTCTTCAACAAGAATAGGTGGAATTACACGGTTCATAAAATTATCGTGAAGAATTTCAATATGTAAAAATATACTAAATTATTTTTTTATTATTATTACATATAAATTAAAATTCAAAAAGTCTTAAAATTATCTTTTGAAATTAACCCGTACCTAGCTTTAGTCCTGACATTTGCAAACTAACAAAGATCCGCAGTTTGCGACGAAAATGAACAATAAGGGAAAGACAGCTAGTACGCTTTTTGCTAACAATAAAGACCATATTTCAATGCAGTTGAACAGGAAATGCCAATGATATAAAATCTTAAAATAATTGAGATATTCCGTAAGCCCCGAGTTGCACTTTCTTTATTCCAACTTGAACAACTTTACAGAAACAAAACTTTTTAAAAGCAGCAAAATCGTTACAGCGCCGCCAAGTAAAGTTGAGTTAACATTGCGCCCTGCTATTAATTTATAGATTTCACTTTGATATATTTGCTTGAGAACATAATTTTCACCTTATATACCACTTATTTAGAAACGTTCTTAAGGTGGGGTTTCAATAAACCAGTGCTAATAAGCTCGAAGTGATAGATGTATATGTACTGCTTTTTGATGCAATGTGCTTGTGTTTGTGAAAAACTCTTCCGTGATACAAAAAAACATGAAGGTCAACCTCTGAATTCAGGACAATTTTGCAAAATTGTTGGCCTGTGAGTACTACTTGATACATAATTATTAGTTGTCCCAGATTTGCGATTCTTTTGAAATATTAGAGATTATAATAATAATTTACTTTTTAGAACCAGCAACTGGGGTACATATTATATACCAATAATTTATTATTATTTAGTATTATTTATTGGAAACTGACGTAGTTAATATCGTAATATTACGCAAAACAAATATCGCGCGTCATGAAACTATGTAAAATATGTATGTGTTCGGATATATTCAGGCATTCATGTTTTATAAATAAATATAGCAGCTCACTACACGTTCTCAAGTATATTAATAATGACAACATTGCACCGACTTTGACTTTTCGTTGCTTCATCGTCCTTAATCTATGATCAGACTGTATATTTAGATATCAATAAATAGTTTAGACATGATACAATAATACACATGTTACACAAAATAACAAACAAAACCTACAAAGATCAGAATACATTTAACCGCCTAAACTGTTTCTCTGTTGATCTACTGCAGACGCGTATAATATACAATTACATTTACAAGTTTTTGTTGTATTGCTGTATTGGTAATAATTTTTACCGTAAAACTAGATATACTCAGGGGCGGATCCAGAAAAACATTTGGGCCGGGGAGGGGGAAGGCAAAACCAGTGGGTATGGAATACCGCCCCGGGTAGAGGGGTGTCCAGGGAAAATTTTTGAAATTTAAAAGCCACGGAGGTGGTCCCCCCTATTGCCCTCACTATAGCCGAGATACATCCTTTATCGCTTTTCAAACTAATACACCTTGTAGTTATTCGGTTCTTCTTAATTATGCAAAATCTAGCTTGGAATCGTGAGATATGTTATTGTTATATGATGTCGAACACTTCCATGGTCCAAGTTCAGTTATGATGGCTTCTAGCTGAAAGGCGGCTGACGGATGGAGCACTACTACTCTGAGTAAATAATTGATACTCGAAACATGGAAACCTTCAATATTATTTGATCAATTTGATTGAACTTGTAACTATAATAACTTTCTCTAATTTACTTATGGAAGCAAAGCTAGTTGTAAAAAAAGAACTAATACGACTGTATTAGTTCTTTTTACATTTTCGAAAATATTTGAGCCACTAATCTATTGTATATATGTACATATTTAGCATACCTATGTTACATTCCAAGTAAAAATCAGTTGATTCTTGTGAGGTTGCTGTATATTCAACAAACTGTATTGTTGTAAGCTCGTATCATAAATGATAAGAACTCTGTTTTCCAGATCATCACTGGATGGCCTTATAAGCATAAAACAATGACATATGTACATATACATATGCTCGTATATGTTAGCAACTGCCACGTGAACAATAATAGTGATTTATACTGAAACCGGAGCAATAAATTTACAAAACGTAGTTGTACAAATGCTTCTTGTCATGTGTAACTTACGAATAATTTAACATTTTTAAAATGGTATTTGATTCTTGTGTTTTATATCTAAAAAACAGTTTTATAAAATCAAGTAACCAGGTAAATGTAACAATGTAGCGGCTTTGTTATACGTTATTAATGACTTGTAATCGACATCTTTTTGCTTCGCATATACATATACTATCTATACACATAGAAAGGTATCTCAAGATAGTAGGTAGGTACTCTATACAACCTGAGATGAGAAAGAAAAAAGCTTTGCCAGCTAAGCTTCCCCATTTCTGGTCATGGCATAATCGTCATCCTTTTTAATATTACTAATGCACCAGTATTCGAATAAAAATTTCCGATATATGATTAGAGTTAACTAGCATTACAAGAGAAGAGTTCGTGAATATTGTGTACAAACTAGTAATTAATTCTATTTCTATTGCAAAAACGAACTATACGTCTGATCTAGTTCATAGCTCAGAAAATGATTTAGAAGACATTGTATGTACAGACATGACATGCATGTAATATACAGTTTGACAACGCGATTTATGGTAAATGAATTCTAAGTAATCTAATACATATTTCTGATTTAGAATTGGTGTAAAAAGTACTCATGCTAGAACTACTACTTACTTTGGCCAGTTCATTTTCAACATTTGTTTTTTTTTGGTTTTGGACCTGGTCATCGGCCACGTCTTTATGCATAGTACTAAAACTAGATAAGGTTTGATCAGTTCAGAACGAAAACAGATCGGCGCATGACGTCACAGTGTGACAACAGCAAGGTGATTAAATGTCCGTACATTGTTCGTAGGACCATTATACGGTTATTATTAGTGTTTTACTTTGCATTGATTTGGTTTACATAGTTGTATTTTGTGGTCTTTATTTCTATTTCTCTTTTGTTTATTGAATAGTCAATTGTTTTTATATGACCTGTTATATACACTTACATGTGTCGCATAACTAATAAATTATTATTATTGTTATTATTATACGTATGTAGTAATAAAATAGATAGTCTTAAAAAAGGCAATACATTGATTTTGCATTATAGAATGCATACACAAACTTGTAACATTTTGTAGAAAGCTACATTACATAAGATGTAGATTACCTATATAGCATCTATATATCAAAAAATGTTTGTTGTATTTTTTTATTAATGAAATGGCTATTTACAGTTTAAAATTAGGTAACACTAGACAAGGTTGATGAAGCAAATTTGAACACAAAAATATATTACTGTACTGGGATACACTTTATTATATTTTTTTTATAAAATACTGCAGCTATTAAACCATAATATATGGAAATATAAACTATATTATTTGACTACCTTTGTCATTTTTCGTTTTCTTATTCTAGAATTTTCTTTGGTATGGTTAATAAGAATTCTTATTTTAAAATACATTTTACACCTGAAAAAGAATTTTTTACTTTGTCACTTAAATCAATTGCATCTGCTAATTTGTTTAAATTTTGAAGGAATTTTTTTTTTCAATTTTTAGTGGATCTGCTTAAATATTTTGTCGAGTTCATTGCATCTTGCTAAAAGTCATCGGTAGGCTTTTGTAAACCTCCTTCAGACAAATGATCTACCCAAGAAAAGTGAGGTTACAACTCACAACAACACAGTAAACCATTGTTTACAGACCATTAATTAAATAAAAACACATTCAAAAATAATGTATTTCACTGATTCCAACTGATTCACACCTAACTTCTCCGCTTCGCAACAAGAGAATGAGCGAAAGTTGTTACTGAGTGACGTAGTCGGAGGAAGAGAGAAAGAAAATACATGCGCGTGATCATACTTTATTAGTTGTAGTATCATGATCTTTATGTATATTTAAACAATGGATCAGTAGTATTCGGTAGCCCTAACAAACATAACTTGTCTCGAAGATTCGCATCTGGGGAAAGTCTGGGACACGCGCTTCACGGCGCAAGGTCCGTCGTGACGACTTGAATACAACAGGTTAGACCACGGAAAACCTGGGTATACATACCGTGAGTTTTTTTTATCTCTGAACATATAACGTTACCATTACGCTATGTTCAATTTTAAAATGGACGAGTCAATGCATTGTAGACAATTGTACAGAGCACGTCAATGCACTCTTTGAAAAATAAACAGTCAACTACGTCAAGATTTTATTTGAATAGATTAACTAGATTATCACTTCGTTCTTAAAATAGTTCAATTAAACACAATACAAGATTAATTGATTAATTTTGAAAATCGAACAGAAAAATACTACTATGGTTGTGAATAGTACCCAAGCGATCGTTTTTGAACCAACCACAATGAAATGACACATCTAATAATATTTTTAGGTTATAATATAGATTATAATTTATTTCAGTACATCAGAGGGTATATTAAGATTTTTAGTTATTGAGTACACTTAATATCCTTTCTAATCACCAGATATTAAATCATTTAGTACAGAAATACAAGTTTAAGGAAAAAACTGACTTGATGTATTTTATCTGTGCGGTGCTAATTTTGAAATTATGTACAAGACTCAAACAAAATTATTCGGTAAATGAAAACATTTCAAAGTAATTGTTGGAAGTGACCAGTAGGCTAAACGATGATAAAAAACCTGCACAGCATGTCTTAAGAAATTCGGATTCAACGCATTACACGCAGTGAGTATGCGATCCCTTAGTTCTTGAATATTTTCTATTTGAATATTATTATAACTAGTATTCTTGAGATAACCGCAAAGAAAAAAAAAGTCATTTGGTGACAAGTCGGGCGAGCGTGGTGGCCAAGCAATAGGACCAAATCGACCTATCTAGCAATCTGCAAACATTTCATTTCAAAGAGTGCATTAACTTACAATGTACATAGTTTCGCAAAACTCAGTTCTCAGTGCCAAATTTGTAAGGTTTGTACTTGATTTTTTTTTAATATCGAAGACTAATGAAACATTAAACTGTTGTGCTAGGTGTGGCAGCGATTTCACATGATTCTCTTCAGCCTAACATTATACTGCTTATTCCACTTACTCCGTAAGTATCTAGGAAGCATTTGTCTTTTTTATGCAAATTAACTATGCAAACTTCATAGTACGTAATACCAATCGATGGTATTGATCTGTCTGGATAATTTACTGAAAATAGGTGACGAATAGTGCACATAGTGTTATTACCCTTGTATCAGTTTAGGATTGTTATTTTTTCTTCTATCATGTACATATTTGAAATAAAAATAAACTGAAATATAATATTACACTTTATTTCTGTATTAATATTGTCAAATTTTTCAACTGGCAATAAATTTGCTAGGCATTTGTATTAGGAAGGAGGCCCACCGCATTTCCTAATGAAATGCCGATTACTGGATAGGTCGATTTGGTCCTATCGTTTGGCCACCGTTCTTGCCTGACTTGTCGCCAAATGACTTTTCCTTAGGGTTATCGTTAGTCTAAAATTTATAGTAATATGTATACAAATAAAAAATATTTAAGAACTAAAGAATCGTATACTCACTGCGTGTAATGCATTGAATCTCAATTTCATTACATTTAAATCAGTTTTTTTCTGAAATTTATAGGTAGGTAGTTCTGTAGTAAATTACCTACTTCTTATCTGGTGATTAGACCAGATATTAAGGAATCGCATACTCACTGCGTGTAATGCATTGCGTCCCAATTTCTTAAAAAATGCTGTGCAGGCTTTTTAGTATCTTCGCATGTATTATAACATGATTGTAACCGAAAAATATTATTAGATATGTCATTTTATTCTGGTCGGCTCAAAAACGATGGGTTTGTTATTCACAGCCACGGTAGTATTTTTATGCTTTATTTTCAACGAAAGGAAACGTATTCATTTTGTATTGTGTTTATTTGAACTATTTTAACAACGAAGTGTGAATCTAGTTAATTTATTTTAATAAAATTTTGACGTCTTGACGTATTTGAATATTTATTTTTCAAAGAGTGCATTGACTTGCATAGTACCTACAATTGTCTACAATGCATTGACTTGTCCATTTTAAAACTGAACATAGGAAAGGGTGAGGATGATGATAGATGTGTATATAGCACTTTACTTTCTAGTGCTAACAGGAAGCTTATGCTTACGGGGAACGTAACAACTATGGGTTTGATGGCATTTGACAACACATCACAATCTTTTCTAAATCTCTTACCTCCAAATACCATCTGATTTTCATCTGCGACGGATGTGTTGTTGCGTGTATGTACATACAGCATGTCAAATAAATAGTGTCCATACCATTAGTGGTCCTTAAATAATTACCTAACGCTTTAGTATCTAATGTCTGGTTATCAAAGGTACCTTATATCATATGTTCAAAAATCTATTCTACCTGAAGTACAGGGCGTTTAAATTTCTTTCCCATTTGTATTTTTATCTGTATCAAAAAGGTAAATTAATAGAAAAAAAAGCTATAAAAAACATTCAGATGATCTACATGATTGATTACTATCCAGGTAGAACAGGCTGTTAACAGCCCTAACACTGCGGACTGCAATGCCTATTGTATTGTTCCTGCCTTGACTTCGTTTTACTGAAATAGGTTAGTTCCCTTGATCGGATTTAGGCGCCTGTTTGGTAAGCCTTTATCCAACGGCAATTCCAATGCGCTTACCATAAAAATCCTTCGTCGTACTACAGACTTTGTATAAGGATTCATCTTTATGGATCCCTATCTTCTTCAAGTGACCTCTTAGACAGCCATATCCTGTTAGTAGACACGTTACTGCCCTAAGTTAAATCCTGTTTAATGCAAGTAAGTCAGCAGGTGATCCTCCCCCGTCTGTCTGCTATGGTCCAGTGAATGGCTCCAATTTAATTGGTGCTGTTTTACGGTCCACTTATTAATTGCATCACGTACTGCACTCATTGTAGTGGCTCCAGTCTAGTAAATTTCATTTGGGAGTCTTTCTTTGCTAGCTCATCTCAGCAATTTCGTCGCCCACCAACATCAAATTGGCCCAGAACAGTTACGTTTGGAGGTTATATGATACGATGCGAAAACCTTTACGTCTGCCTGACTGTCAGAGAAGATGCAACTCATATGTTTGTATAGCTTGTATAGCTTTCTGTTTGAAATATCGTGATGTACTTATTCCCCAAGTGGTTCACATACTTTGTAACACTGATTTTCCTCAGAGACAACAACGCCGGAATTAGTACTTACTTTTGACCCAACTGTGGATCAGTTTTGGGTTCTCAGTTTTCTTCCTTCATCATTCCTCCACTTATCCCAATTCGAGAAAACTTTGCAGGGTTTGTCATAGGAGTTCCTGGTGGTTGTTATGTTACTATACCTATATCAAGGATTTGGTTTCTGACTATTATTTCTATACTGGTCTGCCCCAGCCCATGGTGGGTTCTCCAGTTGTTAGTAATTCTCAATCTGTACACTCCTATTGTTGCGATGATATACTTAATTTATATACAAGATATCGAAAAATTCAGAATTCAATATCCTCGTTATGTTGATTCACCATCTAATTTAAGAATAGGTGTTATCTTTGTCTACTATCATACACATTCATCATTTATCCCTACTACTAATTGCTACATCTTCCACCTTCACAACTTAGGGTAAAGATTGATATTCTGTAGGGAAATTACCATATTTAATTAATACTATTAAACTACCGCGCACATTATAAATTCCATTATTTTGTTAACCCAGCAAGTGCTAAGCACCATTTATAAGTCAATATATCCTTTCAATGTAGATGTGCGTATTCTAAGTTTGATAGAAACCAATGTTAAATACACAATGGCAGGAAATTACACGAATTACACACAACTGAAATTAGGAAACAATTAATTAGTCAAACAATGGAGAGTGCGTCTATTCCACTGTTCCTAACAAGATTGAACAGTTTCCAATGTGTGTAATGACGCCAACTATTTGAGGAATTCGTAGATGTTTGTGAAAGGTATGTAACATATTAAGAGTGGCTAATAACTTAAACCCGCTGTACCTATAGTTAGATCATAAAAAAATGAGTTAAAAATACAAAAAATATAGACAAATCTACAATTTCTTCTGTATCCCTCAAGCACATATTTTAAACCTAATTTCAGATGATAATTATCCTTCTACGTTAACCACACAAATTTAAATCCATTTATTCAACGAAAAATTGGCATGCTAAAGTGTTTCTATGCAACCGCTCTTTTAAGGAACCGTTCGTTCTGGTGTCAAATATTTTACACCCCTATCTGTATTTTAATGAATCATGGATAACTTAACGTTGTTTTATGTATGATGAAATTGATAGTTTAGATTAAAAATTAAAGCGGGTTTGTAAGAAACACTGATGTCCAAAGATTTTGTGCTATAAAATGTTAAATGTTCGGTTGCACTTGTTATAGACTTGATTTTGAACATAATACAGTTAGATTCTTGTATGATATCAAAAATTAGGTTTCCGGGTGTTGACTGTGTCATGGTTAATGAAATATATAGGTACAGTACAAATAAAAATATAATGCACAAGATATGCAATAAAAAACGACGTTTCGCCGCGAATGTAAGTGGCTTCTTCAGGGGCAAAGAGGGCATCTAGGGAGGATACCAGAAGATCAAGGTAACCCAGCGTGTAAACCACGCTAGAGGCGAAACCCCTCTGGTCGGTGAGGGACATCAGAAGGTCACAGTAACTGGACGTGTCAACCACGCCACTGGCGAAAACCTTCTGACCTTCTTGTATGATATTAAATACTAAACATCGCGACAACTGAAAGAATAAATGGTTAAATAATAAATCTAAAAATCAGCATTCTCAATTTTTAACTTTTCTGTCTTCTATCTAGTGATCTACTGATTAAAAAACTGTGGTTACAAATATTTGACTACCCTTTTCTCTGTACATGTCAAGTTAAATTTTGACATATCACTACTTTGAACAACAACGTTGGCCATCATCAACTTATACAGGACTATTGAGAATGAAACATTTCGATTCAAACAAGTTTTATAGATTTTAATCAAATGTGGTAGATAGGCTGGAATGAAATGATTTTGTACAAACTACTATTCCGTGAAGAAACTATATATCCAGCGGAATGATTCCATTTCGTAATAAAGAAGTGAAAATGAAATACATGTATGTAACTTTCTATTATATACATATATGTATATATTATATATTTAACTTGGCGCCAAATACTTACAGAATAAAATAAATAAACATACTTTGTACTTAAAGACGAAATATCCAGGAATTTTATTCATGACCTAAAAGTTGTTTGTATAGAAAGAAGAAAGTCAATTTTGCTTTAATGATAACGTAAAACGCAGAAAATTTAAGTTCCACTTTACTTGAAATTGCTCATCAACGGTTAGAATGTTTCCTTTCTCCGTGTGTCTTTTTAATGTAACCCGTTGTAATCACTGCGTCCCATTGTTAGTACTTTAGCTTTGTATACTGCGGTCACTTTGTTAAACTCGAGCGAGTTTCCACTATATACCTTGAGTTTTTTTATCTCTGAATATATAACGTTAACATGCTCTATCTTCAGTTTTAAAATGGGCAATCCATTGTAAACAATTGTAGGATGCAAGCCAATGCACTCTTGGAAAAATAAACATTCAAGTAGGTACGTCAAGATTTTATTAGAATAAATTAACAAGATTATCATTTCTTTATTAAAATATGTACTTCAATTAAGTACACCAGATGAATATCTTTAATTTTGTTTGAAAATCGAGCGGAAATATACTACTGTGAATGACTTTACACAGTGTAAATATACGGCTTCTCTCTACTAAAAATTTACCAAACTTAATGGATGTTATGTAAAAATAAAGTGAAGGCGAAAGAACAAACAGAAATTCGTGGTCTGGGAGTTTTCATAAAAACATTCTACTAAACTCTCTAAACAATTTCTAAACTTTATTTTGAACGTCCAATTTGGAAGTAATACAGGACTAATGATACAGTACATGTCTGATTGCGTCTTGCCAAATGTGATTTAACCCATATTTTTGTAATTGAAATGTCGACTCATACTTAATAGTCGCGTTAGCTGGTGTCGATTTCCATTGTTTTATTCACCGTGTAATTAGGGATGCAGATTTAGTAGAAAAAAACACGGAAACACAGGTGTAGCTTTTATGAACGATAGGAGTTGACTATTGAACTGCTACTTGATTTCGAAAATACTATAGAAAAATTTAATAAGAAATCTATTTATAATATATGTATATGTATATATTTATTTTTTTTTAATATTAGGTATGTCGTCTTTCGTAAGGTGCTTTGACAAAGGAGTTTTGGTGGTTACATTAGGTAACACAGTGGCTTTCAGATTCGTATCCGTAAACAATGTTTAGTCTGACTACACACATAACATTTATTACAATTTTTGTATTCTAATTTATAGACGGAATAAACTTGATTACCCATTTTAATTTTAGTTTTTAAATTTGTATATATGTAAGTATGGGTAATTCCGGAATTGCCCATAAATGCTTTACGATCGCTCTAACAGCTAAAGCCGATTAAAAATGGCATTGACTGGGTATGGATTATTACTACGTCTGCCGCTGTAATTCTTTCTGCATTTGGATTTTGAAAAACAACAGAAAACCAAATTCAGAAAAGACATACCGATGTTCATATCTGATACTGTCAGACTAGAAAGCCAGTTAATTACCAACTATGCCAGAAGCCCGACTAATTTTAGGTGTACTGTAAGTGATATTGATCAGTTTAATAAATACTATACGGAATTATATTATATATCTTTCTGCACGGATACCTGCATAACAATGAAACTCTAATCAAGTCTGATGATCAGACATCAGTATTACATTTGGACCTAATAAATAACACAGGTCTGCGTGTTTTAACTTTCTAAAAATTGTTTTAAATTTGATAGCTGATTCTTATGTGTTTTGGGGCGCTGAATCCAAATATGAACTCTATTTTTCTCCATCACGTAAGGATTTTTCACAAAAAGGCTTAAAATTATATTTTTTTTAAATTAAAAATAATTTTTATTTACATTTTGAATTTATTTACAAAGGATATAAAAAACAAAATTACTTCCAAATATCATAAAATCTAATGAAAAGAAACAGTAAAATACTATTTATGTTTTTACGACTCCTTATAATGTCTTTTACTTTGTCCTACCATACTCCGTTTTGTGCTTTTTCTTCTGTAATCTCGTGGTGGACCATCCCTTTTTAACATCCAACAATAATCAGCTATCATGCTTATATTCCATCTTCCTTGGTATCTTCTCTCCATCTCTTTTAGGTCTTGGTGGAACCTTTCCCCCAGCTCACTTACTGCACCAAGATCTTCAGGGAAGTAGTCGAGCCGCGAATCTAGAAAATGCACCTTCAAACTCATGTTACAGCCTAAGGTTTTAAATTTTTTGCACAATATTTTTATAATCTTCATGTTTTTTGTTGCCAAGAAAATTTGTAACTACATTTTTGAAGGCTATCCATGGTTGTTTTTCTGCTTCCTCCATTTTAGATTTAAAATTTTCATCTTTCATAAGCTTTCTTATATCCGGCCCAACAAAAACACTCTTTATCTTTGCTTCTGACAAGTGAGGAAAGTGGCTGCAAAGATACTTGAAGCACTCTCAATCTTTTTTTAATGTCTTCACAAATTGTTTCATTAACCCTAGTTTTATATGTAATGGAGGAAGAAAAACTTTGCTCAGGTCTACTAAACTTTTTCTTTCAACGTTTTTCATTCCAGGTTGTAAGGTTTGTCTTTGTGGCCACATCTTTTTACAATAGTGCTGCTTTCTATCACGACTATCCCACTCACACAAAAAACAAGGATATTTAGTATAACCGCTTTGTTGTCCAAGTAACAAACAAAGAACCTTCAAATCGCGACAAATTGTCCAGCCTTGATCCTTGTAACGAATTTTAATTAACAGTAGCTCAAGATTTTCATGACACTCTTTTATTCCATTATACTTTTATACTTATTATACTCTTCCATTGTGTAGAAGAACGGCCTTAAGGCTCCTTTTTGACGAGTCAATAAAGAGTCTCCACTCAGAAACATTATATTATATGTGGAATTGTTGCGTGAGCCCAGGTACATCATTACAGAAAACTAGTGCATCTTCGGAATAATATCGAGTAAACTCTTTTTCTCTGTTGCTAAACCAGTAAAATGTTGTGCCAGGTGCCAACATTTTTTTTTCTTTCAACCTTGAGCCTAAAAGCTTAGATGAGTTCTTAGGAAGTCCCTCACCAAATCATTTAATTCAGATTGGTCGAACAGTTTTGGCTCATCACTTCCAGTATCATAGTAATCACTTCCGTCATCCAGTTCACTTGCGCATTTACGTGAAACCATTTCATCATCAGATACATCATCTAATGTATCTGGTAGTGAAGAAGCAGGTACTTCTGGACCATGAAGTATAGGACGTGTTGCGGATCGAAGGTTTAGGTAAACGATGTCCTTTTTGTTTTTTAAATTGAATCCGTGTCTACGCACGAACAAAAATAACAATCATCGCTATGATTGATCGGTTCTCTCCAAACCATAGGCACTCGAAAGTGAAAAGACTGTTTTTTACCTTGTGACCACTGACGAAGCTCTTCAACACACACTGAACAAACCTTATGAGGAGCCCAAGGTTTGTCTTAGTCTCCTAATTTCACATCAAAATATGCGAAATATACTTAATCTGTGATGTTTCTTTGTCGTTTTTTTACCGTAAGCTTTCCTGCTCAATTATTTCTATTTGTAAGTTTTTTATCATAAATCTAGTGTATGTTTATTCTGAATATCAACTTCTCGCATCATCATAAGTAAAAAAATGTAATATTTTATTTAAACAACGTAACAACAACAAAAAGAGTAATACATGCAGATATATTACAAAACCCCAGATTGTAACAAAACCTTACACGATAGAATTTTTAAAATAATTTTCCCATTTTCAGCACCAAAAAATCTATTGAAATCACTGTATAAAATCCAGACAATTTTACCAACGCAGGCCTGTGTAATTTAAAAACTAAAATTAAAAAAGCTGATCAAAGTAACGTCGTCTGCAAATTAGTCTTTCTAAACTGTAACAAATGTTATATAGGTCAGACTAAACAATATTTAAAGAAAAAACTCTGTGATTACTGCAATATATCACTATTTCATATAATATAGCGGCGAAGACTGCTTTGAAAAGATGATATAATTTTTATTTCGAAAATAATAAGACTTAAAAAAAGAAAATAATTGCAAGGAAAAATTAGTTTATGAAATGATGTATTTAGCAAAAATTTCAAGATCTAAACGTAAAGCAACTCAAAATAGCAGACCATTTACTTCTGCTACATTCACGAATAACTGAATTCGCTACTATTTGTATTATAAAAAGGCTACAACATACTCTATACAGGTTGTCCGCGATATACAAAGCATGCTTTTAAGGGATGATAGCTACAACGATTTAGAAACAAAAACATATAATACACCTTGGGTCTATCTGTAAGCGTAAACGAGAAAAAAAAATATTTCTAAAAAACCTTATTTCGTCAAACTGTACAAGAAAACTCATCCATATTGCTTCTTAAATAACCAAAAAACCATATCAAACATTTAGGGTTGAAAATAACTGAAAACAACGATGAAAACGAATTATTTCAAACTTTGAAATTGAAGCGTGGTGTCATTTCTCTTCTATCACACTGTACTCGTATTCAATAGAATGGCAGATGAAAGCCAAACATCATCTGTTTATACGACCTTGAACTTGTATCGTACGAAGTCAATGGCCATACGTTTTAAAATAAACGTAACTTTGCGTTTTTTTTAATAATGTTATGACAATAAAATCGATGTTATGTTGAAGTTAGAGTGAAAAGGGCGTATTTAATAGCAGCCTCCGATCGGTAAATGAAAATTTAAGTTGAGGGAAACTCGCATTGAATGAAAAAAATGTAATTACTGCAATTATGTTATGGCGCTTTAAGCTCTTTCGTAAAGGCTACTACAAAATTGAGTTCTTTTCTTTTATTTGTGATAAATTGGTGGTCCTAAAAAGGACTTTTTTGGGAGACAGGAGAAAATGTATTACAGGAAAGGCTCGATGTGTTGCAACACACGCCTGTAATCGTCGGGTAGATCTTGCACGGATCAGCTGTCGGTGTACAATATGCATCGAAGTTTGTGACATGAGAAATAATTTTTTTTCTCGTTTACGCTTACAGATAGACCCAAGGTGTATTATATGTTTTTGGTTCTAAATCGTTGTAGCTATCATCCCTTAAAAGCATGTTTTGTATTTCGCGTACACCCTGTATATATACAGGCTGTTTAAAAAAGATGCGGCAATATTAAAGGGGGTGATTGCCCAGGTCATTTTATACAAAAAAGTTCCTATAAGCATAGGTCCGCAAACGCTTCGTTACCGATCTACAGCGTGTTGAAGTTTAATTTTAAAAAAACAGTAAAAATTATATTTTTCCAAAACGACTTGAGATATCATAATGATATTTTAGGCGTGTTAATAGCTGTGGGAGACACATACTTTGAAAACAACGTGATGTTTTAGTCGTACCAGTGGTGCGCGTATTGGCACATCACAGACTATTTTTCAAGAAAAAAATAGGACGCCGCTGATTTTTCTAAAAATAAAAATATGTTTTTATTCCATGTTCAATTGTGAAGAAAAAGGCTCTCTTAATTTTTTATCGTACGACGTACCGTTTTTTACTAAAAAAAACATTTTAGTGCATATCCATTTATCATGCGTACAAAAATATTTTTAAACAGTCCTGTTTTATTCACTGACATATTGAATGACATATTGAATGAGTCTCGTGATTAATAATTTTCCATGTGTCTAATTTGTTGAAGTCCCTTATCATGAATCGTTTCTCGATTTCTTATCTTTCGTTTGGCAAAAGCAATATGTTTTAAAATGGCGAAATTAACTGAACGAGATCGGATTGAATTTCTTTGCATGATCGGATTTGGAGACAGAATGCGCACTCAACAAGAAGTAGTTGAATTGTTCAATGAATCTCATTCTGGTCGGCGGCCCATTAGACAAAGCATGGTAAGCAATACTGAGTCCAAATTCCGTAACTTTAGACATGTTGTTTACCTAAATCTGGTCGACCCTCAAAATCAGAAGAAGATCAACGTAACGTTTTGTTGGCAATACAAGAAAATCATCACTTAACAGCAAGTGGCTTCTGATTTCAATATTGCAGCGTCAACAGTTGACAAAATCGAGAAAAAAAGTAAATTATCATCCTTATCAGGTATGTATGTCTTCTTCATGAACTATCTGAAGACGACTTTGATCGGCGAATTCAATTCTGCGAGTAAATGCAAGAGCTATGCACTAATGATAATAATTTCGTAAGAAACGCAATTTTTTCTGACGAGACTACGATTGCTTTGAATGGCTATGTCAATAAACAAAACTGTCAGAGGATTTTTTCGAAAAACTCTCAATTTTAGAAATAATGAATTTGTTCGTTATTATTCGAAAGCACTGTATACACATCTACCAGACGAATGACTAAATTCGAGTCGCTAGTTCCAGGTTCTAGCGGTAACAATAGGTATAATAATAACACAATGTACGTAATATACAGCAAAAGCAAACCTCCACAGACAGGCACACAGGATGCATTCACCGTCGATTAATATCTGTGACTCCACGTAACGTAAAATTGACATTGACTTAGAAAGCACTCCGCGTGCCTGTTAAAGTTTGAGTTGCACAAACCGACAAACAATCGACATATTAACTACATACAAGTGCATCCATAAAGCATCACAAATTTGCTTTGACACATTACGTAGAACACGACGATATCTATCAACAACGACACCGCCGATTATGATGATTTCTTTTTTCTTTTCAAAATATGTACAAGAACGTGTCTTTTTATATATGAAAAATGAAGTATTTTTCCACTCACCAAAAATCAAAAAGAGATCAGTTAAGAAAACTATACACCAGACGTATGTTTTAAATGGAACAGGTTATATAATATTATTAATTACACATATTTAAACAAACGTCTTCTTTCAGAATTAAAATATGTACGTTTTCATATAATTCTTTATGTTTTCTTTTCCATAATTGAGTTTGCGGATAAAGAAAGTGGTATTTAATGTGCAAGCGATGTTTCAAAGCAGATTATTGATTTAACCCTTAACCAGCTATAAAAAAGCATTCTTAGTGTGACTCCTTTCAGGCATGAGTGCCATTCAACTGGATGCAACAGTGACCAAATGCAAAACAGCGGTCAAATGGAATAACAGTAGATAAAAAAACTTTTGTGGAACAAGCATATTGAATTGACCATAAATAAGGCAATAAGAGCCTTAATGAGATGTCGGAACCTAGCAGGCAAAACTTGGGGCTGTAACCCAAGTATACTGCGATGGCTGTATATCAAAGACCTATGGTAGCATACGAGGCGATAACTTTGTTGGCAGAGGTCACGCAAGTAGCAATCAAGAAGCTCTTGATAAGCCGCAACGGTTGGCATGTATCTGCATTGCTGGCACCAAGAGAACGTCCAACTGCGGCCTTGGAGGTAGGGATAGGAGGGTTTAGCGTGGGGTCTGGTGAGCCTGGGATCCCATGTCAGAATGCTAGGTCCTCTCTGGCGAGGTTCCCGACACTTTTCACTCTACCGCAGGACGAAATGTTTAGAAAATATAGCTTCGAAAAAACTTTCTAACGAAGCTAAGCAACAAGGGAGAATGGAAAGGCGAACGATGCACCTACTCCCTAAAGGCAAATACCATTAAATGGTACGCGAACGGTTTCAAGACTGATAAAGGAACAGATGCAGGAGTATTTGGACCAAAAATCAAATACCCACAGCCAATGGAAACTTACCCCAGTGTCTTCCAGGCAGAGATCTGTTATTGGAAGATGTGCTCAACTGCATCTTGATAGGAACTATCGAAAGCAAAACATTGCAGCATTCCGACAGTCAAGCAGCCATAATGGCACTGGGCTCTAACATCATGAGATCGAAATTACTATGGCAATGCTTAGAAAAATTAAACAATCTAGGCAAAAAGAACAGAGTTACACTATGCTGGGTACCAGGACATACTGGAATTAGTGGCAACAACAAAGCTACTTTATTAGCAAAGAAGGCCACCACAACATCGTGTGTTGGACCGGAAACATTTTGCAGAATAGAGATGAGCACCTCTGAAGGAGAAGTCAAAGACAGGGAGCAGAAACTAAGAGCAACCCTATGGGAAAATCTTCCTGGTCTGAAACATTCTAAGGTATTCCTTGGAAAATAAGCAAAGAACAAGGACTTTACTAGAACTAAGTAGGAATAAACTAACTGTACTTGTGGGTTTTCTCACAGGGCACAGCCATCTCGGGAAGCACATGACAAGGATAGGTTTGAAACACAATAGTGACTGCAGGTTTTGCGGGTCGGAAAACGAAAATCCGGAACACCTAATATCTAACTGCATGGCTATTGCAGCATTTCGCACCAGTTATTTTTGTAAAGATGTCATTGATGAGGGGGAAATACCGTCCTTGAAACCATCACAGCTATTGCAGTTTATTAAAACCCTTAGGCTGGACGGGGAACTATAGCTGTAGGTAAATACCAACAACTTATAGCTCATGTAGAGGGGCACAATAGATCATTGGGCAGTAGTGCAACATCACAGTCTATTCAATTCTAATTCTAACGTGACTCCAGTACCGACATGATACTACAGTAAAATCTCGATAACTCGTAATGCCAACGGACTCGTTTATTCTTACGAATTATCAGGATTTTGAATAAACGAAATTAAGTATGTATAGTAAAACCAATGAGGGAGGGATAGAAGTAAGAAAAATATGTATAGATATGGTTAGACAGAACGTGATTTATTAGAAAACACATTTTTTTAAATATGTATTACAAGATATACAAACAAGAGGATATATTGTAAGCTAACAAATATGCACATTTAGAGAAATAAATCGCTATTGTTCGGCGAATATTACGAATTATCAAAGGGAGCGTCAGGCTGTTACGAATTATAAGACGTTTACAATAACTTCAATAGAGATACTATTACGAATAACCGAGAGGCCTGAAATGCATTGGTTTTTTCCGATTTATCGGAATTTTTTTAGAGGATAGCCAATATATTACGAATAAACGGGGTTTACAAATTATAGGGCGGCGAAATACCGGGATTGTACTGTACTTACTTATTAAAAAGAAAGAGAAATAGAGACCTGCGGCTTTAACTGTAAAATATAATTAAATTGATTAAATTGTAATTGAATACATATTAGGTTAGTTATAGCTAGCGATTAAAAAAGAAACATAAACAAAATAACGACATTAACAAAAATATTGGCGGCCAAAAACGGAAACGCGAATATAAACTGTTAATTTAGTTCGGAATTAATAAAAGAAATAATATTTTTATAACACTTTTAACCGTTTTGATCCGTTAGGTATGGAATATAACAAAGTTAAAACTGAAAGGCTAAAGAAAAATAATGCAGAGCATTCCTATCTACACTGAATGTAACGATTGCATTCAATGGTTTTCTGGCGCATTTATTCCAAGTACATACATATGTCATTGGTAATTCACAAATACAGTTAATTATATTACTAACTTAAAAATAAATTGGCGAGCTTAAAACTTCACAGATTAGGGAAAGATAGCCTTAGAGTAGGGCGTTGTGCTTTTTTTAACCTTTGCAGTATGTCTGAAAGGAAATACGTAAGTAATCTAAGTGGATTATCTCATGTTATTGCAAGATTTCTATCTTACATCTACAATAGTGAATGTAGTTTAAATAACAGTTAGCAGTCAGTTACACCAAATATTTTGACTGAAGAAGGTATGAAAACTCATGGTTTCGTAGACATTTTGAAGACTATAAATAAATGAATTAATTCTTTGCTGAATAATTTACTGTTTTTTAGATCGAAACTCTTGTCTTCTGTGGGTGGAAATGAGCTTTACACTACGTAAGTAAAAATTAATTATATTAAACAAATAAAGATATAAACATAGTTACTTCTGTGTTTTGTCAAAATATTACATCTTATTTTCCTGCATTAACGATTCAAGGGTACTTATATTTAGCACGCTAATTGCAGGCTAGGAACGTCAGTGTGTTAGAACATATGTAGGTATAATGCATTCAGTATCGCTCATCATCAACTGCCTGTTTTCAATTAATTTGCTGTTTTTTAGTAAATTTTGGATTCAGTTTATAATTTGGTGTTACGTTCCTTATTCTAATATTTTAACTTTCTAAAAAACTAGAAATCACGTTTTACATTTATCAGCACAAATAAATTTATCGCTTACTAGCTACGGTACGACTCCTACTTATAAATTTATAACAATACATGAGTATTTTTAATGATTTAAATGCGAATGTTAGTATTTTGTGTGGCCACCTTTAAATTTAATAACGTCGTTGATCCTGTTCTATGCGCTATCATGCAGTTTCCGAATAAATTCATTGAGGATTTTGGCCCATTCATCTTGTAAGACTGTTCGCAGCTGCTAACATTGTTGGGCGATTTTTCATATCCCTCCTGATCGACATAATCCCAAACATGCTCTATAATGTTAAGGTGCGGACTTTGTGGTGGTCAAACCATTGTTCTTAATATCCCATTATACTGTTGTTGGGCCAAGTAATTTTTAATTATTCTGGAAGCATGTTTGGGGTCATTGTCTTGTTGTAATATAGAATTTTCGCCTTTTCGCCTTTCACCGTCTTCTAATATTTTGTTGTACCCTCCTGCAGTTAATCTGCCATCTATTTTTATGAGATTGCCAACGCCATTTGCAGAAATACATCCCCAAACCAATACAGTTCCACCCCCATGTTTTACAGTTACCTGTAGACATGGTTCTAAAAGAGATTCTCCTGGCCTTCGTCTTATTGAGGTCTATTTGTGTCAAACAGTTGAAACTTAGATTCGTCGATTCATAAGACTTTACGCCACTCATTTTTACCTCAGGATTTATGGTCTCAAACATATGTATTTTAATCTTTTCGCTCTATTACCTTTTCTCAATAAATGTTTCTTTATTGCCACGAATCCTCGTAACCGGATCTCTTCAACGATCTTCTCACAGTTGAAGCATGCACGGATGTGGCCGTCACATCTGCCAGGTCCTGTGCTAATTGTCTGCTTACTTTCTTACGATTTCGTAAGAAAGTAAGCAGTAAAGCGTAAAAACCGTTCATCGGTTTCACTAAGCTTTCTAGGCCGTCCAGACTTAGGTTTATCGCCTACTTAAGCAGTTTCATTGAATTTTTAATAATACTTTGTACATTGTACCGTGAACAAACACGTTTTGCAATTTGGACTTGATTAAAACCTTCTTCATGTAACACAACAATTTTATGTCTGTTCACAAGAGATATTTGTGGCATCTTGTGACTTTTTTAATTCTTTCACGATTACAAGCTGCACACTTTCAATAGATTGAATTACACGAACCGGAAAAGAGACTTACATACACGCAACAAAAATACAAATTTATTTTTAAAATATATCAAATCTTTTCGTATGATGATAAACATTGCACTGAATGTGTAAAATTTCGATTCTATTAAAATACTTTTATCTGCTGTAATTTTTCTACGGATTATCGTTCCTACGAGTCGCTTCAGGCAGAACATATATTATTTCTACTTCTAATTAAAAATTTCCTAGAGCTTAAGAGTAAATTTCGCACAATAACTCATATTTATCGCTAATTCTTCGGATTAGATGTATTTCATTTCTTCTTTCTTTTGCACAATAGTGTATATTTAAATTTAATTGTGGTTAGTTACTTAAATTAAATAGTAACTATAAATGTAATTAAAAGTATTTCAATATTTAACAAAATTTTTACTGTAACAAAGTATAATCGCACAGCCTTGCAAAAAACGTATTATTGCCAAAACTCATTAGTTACATGTGTGCAAAAATGTGTAATTGGTGAAAAATATAATGAAACTGAAAAACAGGAATTCAAAGATATATTATGATTGTTTTCTTATAACTTATGCACCTAATTCTATACTTTATTTAAAAAGACGAAAGCCACAAAATTCTCAACCAGCCTAAATAACAGTTAATGGCTGCGAGAGAGATAAATTTACACCGTGCAGCAGTTTAGTTTTCCTAGAAATTTGCAAATAATTAGAAATTTTTGATAATAACATTTATTTACTTTCTCATGTCTTAAAACGTAATTTACTACTCCATTGCTTTCATTTATAATCTAATGTAGCACATACATAAGAACCTTGGTCAAAGATAACAAAGTTACTTTGGTGTGGGTGGCGAGTTATAAAGGTATACCAGACAACCAATAATCAAACAACGTTGATCTAGCAGCACATCTAACAGCTTAGAACACTGACGAGTCTATTAACACGACAGAGTTGTCTAAGGAAATACCTAGAAATTGATATTGGCATCTCCAAGGATGAATCTATTAGCAGACAATGTAATGAGGAAAAGAAAACAGTTACCACGTTGTGTTTGAATGCGCTACATGGGAACGGCAGAAACTGACATTGTTAAGATCAGCTAACCGACTAACAGGACTACCGCAAACAAATTTATCACACAAGCTATTTAAGCGAAAAAACTAGCTTCTTCATGTAAAGAAATTCACTTTGCACGGAATAATACAAATGGTTGTAGGCCACGGAATTAAGGAGACGATGTAGAGATGTAAAATATGATGATATATGATGATAATCCGGATTCCGGATTTCTTTGTTGCTTTACTTTATCGCAGACAAGCACAGGAGAGATTAAGTAAAATCCTCTCATATTGGCGAGCTCATAAGAATATGTATATTCTAAATGAATTGCAAATTACATAGCAAAATAAACATTTATAAATAATTTAGTTTTTCGTACTTAGATTAGATTAGATTGAAGGTGGCCCTACGGGCCTCTTTCACCGCGACCTTCCCGGTCTATTGTGATCCCCAGTAAACCTAGAAGGCGCCCTCTAACTTTGCTCTCTTTATGAGGCTTAACGTTCTTGAGAGCGGCTCCTGTATGTAGCTCTTTGCTGTGGGATATTCTGTGCCACAACCTTGTACTTGCCAGGCCTTCGCAATGGCACAGTATATGGACTGGGGTTTCTTCCTCCTCCTTGCAGAATCTGCACATGGCATCTTTCGCTAAGCCTATGTTGTACATATACCTATTTAGTCTACAGTGGCCTGTCAACAGACCTACTAACATTTTGACAGTTTCCCTGTCTTTATAGAGTAGGTCTCTGGTGAATTCAGGCTTTTGGCCTTTTAGGAACTCCTTTGCCTGTCTTTGTCCAGGTGATCTGTGCCACCAATCCCTCGACCTATTGTGTATCCATTCGTTGATGGATTTCCTGATTTGTAATTTGGTGGTGCCGAAGAATGGGCCAGGCCCGACGAATTGCCTCGACATGGCAAAATAAATATTTATAAATAATTTAGTTTTTCGTACTTACTGTTGCCTTCATGCGAACATACAAACATATACATATGTCAAACTCAATATGGAGACAAACATTAAATTACTCAGATTATAGAAAACTCAAGTTTAGCAAATCGTACAACAATATCTTGAAATGGAAACCCAGCAATAAAATACCGCATGATTCCTAAAACAGAAGAGTTTAATATATATCATTAGGAAAACTAACTTCTAAGTTTTATATAAAAAGTATTTTGCATTTTTACAATCAAAACAAAAGGCAACAGTGAACATCACCGCGAGAACATCTAATCACCTTAAATCGCATACAAATTATACTGCAAATAACGTAGGATATCCGTCACCGCTATTTATTACTTTATGTACTAGTAAACAATTTCATTGAGGAGGGTGATGATTTTCTTCAATAATAAAACTATCACAACCAAACTGTAGCTTTTCATACTAATACATAATTATGAAATTATGGTACCATAAATACTAACTGCAAATTGTAATCATAAAATTTTTAGATAAATATTCAGGAAACTGCAACATAGAACCACGCTATGATATACATATTTATAGACAAAGCATAAACGAACAATGTATGTGCTAAGTTGCAGTTAGCGCAGTTATTGCTGAAGCGTTATGAGCTACATATATAAACCGCGTGATAGCCACCACACAATCATAAAAATCTAAACTTTAGACGGCGATGTAACGATATTTTTGTCATAACTGTTTTATGTCATCATGGTTTATGGTTTATGTATAACTCTATAATAAAAGTGTTGACTTTTATAAGCACTGAGAATCTTGTGTTGCAAACTTTTCCCATTTGAATTGCTGAATAAAACATATCCAATTTAAGTCTAGCAGTTATAAAAAAATTAAATGACGGCGTTTCGTGAATATGAGCATAATAGAACAAATTAGCAAGTGTCCATTAAAACTAGCCTTCTGTACTCAAAAGTGGTAGCATGCATTCGTAGGGAATACCGGAACATTGTTTATGGAGGGTAAGCTATTCTGAGTGAGTACTACACTTAAATCTACATTAAAACAACTACAATTACAATATTTCCCACTACAATTGGTGCTTAATCCCGAATATAATGAAATAATGTACCATCAACATGAACTAATTAAAAAAAGCCCGTTACGAAAGCAAACGGAAGAAAAGTTGACAACGTATTATACCAATTGACACGCAAGTCTCCTCCTATAAATATCTCTGCAATTTTCTTTTTTGTACCAAATTCACAGGCCACATTTTTGCGTCCATAATATTTTTAATATCCAATGTCATAAATACCTATATCAATATCATGATCGCTGAAAGCCTAGAAACTATTATCTACAGTAACAGATACATAGAGCAAAATAGACGTATTACAATACTAGCCAACACCTTCTTGCATTCAGCGATACTTTACAACGTTACAATACAAAAATATTTAATAGGACACACAAATGGAAATCGACAAAAGGCAATTTATAATTGAATGAAAACGAAATATGCAAATTAATCTACCCACACAGCCACAATACACGTGGATGTGTCACAACGCGCCAGTAACCGAAACCTTACGATATTGGCGTGTAGCGTACCTTTGAGCAGTTAACGTCGCCTGAAAAAATAATGGTCCAAGGATTCGCTTTTGGCTTATTGCTATCTAAGCACTTTCTCTGAATATAGCAATTCCTGAATAATTGCGTGTGGATTTTGACTACTCCAAATGCTTCGATTTTGTAAATTTACGTATTCCGTTTTACAAAACCATGCTTCGTCAGTAAAGATGACTCTTTGTAAAAGCTCTCCATTATTATGGTTCATACTTACAAACTAATAACATAATTGTCGCCTACGTGGACAATCAAATTCTAACAACTCTTGCGCTGTAGTAACAATGTTTGGATAAAGTTGTAAATCTTTTATCAACAATTTGTGAGTTGTACCAATCGAAAGGTTAATTTTTTGATTCAAGGACTATACGTAAGTTTAATTTTTGGCTGTAGGTCTGGCTTATAGTTATATTAAATCAGAAAAAAAATAGTACTTCAGAAGTAATAAACTTATTAATTTACTTATCAGAATACACACAGAAGGAGAACTATACTGCAGACTGAGTTATACTAGAAGTTGGTAGTTGCTACTTAGAAGTAATATTGGCTACAACTGTAACATTCACAATTACATAAGGATGTCTAACTGCTGTCAAAGAATAATACAGATTACATACGCAACGCAATTATCACATCTCCAAGTAATAATAATAATAATAATAATAGATTTATTTCAATATTTGCATACATTAGGAATATAAATACATATAAATAAATAAATAAATAAATAAATATTGAAATCTTCAGGAAGCAATTCAAGGTATAAACTTGATCTTCCATTGCTCCCTGTTAAATTTAATGACATGGAAAAAAACAGAAACGACATACGAGTAAAATCACTAAGCAATAAATAGAATATACAAACACTAATAGAAAAATCGCCATATACACATTTACCACACCGATCCAACAACGAAACCTAGTGGTTGCCTAGCACAATCCCGCTTAAAATAAAATTTGAACTATGGAACGGACATTTTTTTTAAATATTCCGGAATATTATTATAGACGTGGCCAATATTTTAGGAAAATCCGCGCTTGAACAAGACTGTCCTATGACGGGGAACCGCAATAAAATGTTTAAATCGAACATTGATATTATGAACGTCAGTCCGGTATCTAATTTTATTATATAAGTAAGCGGGCTTGCGAAGTAGCAAAACTTTATGATAAAAGGTATTAAGTCATTAATTTAAAACGTTACTCCATATTCAACCAGCCGGTTTCTAACAGTTTATGAGAAATGTATTGTATTTGGATATACCGTGGATATATCGCAAACAAGAATTTTGACTTGAATTTTGAATACGTTGTTTTGTCACAACATCAAAACAAGGTGAAATTAAAGGGATGCAATAATTAAACTGAGACAAGACTAAAGTATCACACAACGCTGTTTTGGTTTCCTTATTAAGGTAAGTTCTATGACGATATAAAACTCGTAAAGCAGAGTAACACGGCTGGATACATTTAGAAATATGAGTCTTAAAACGTAGCCGAGCTTCTACATATAAACCGAGATTTTTAGTTTCATCCAAGATATTTAGTTTGTCACCATTAATGAAAATCCGAATAGATTTTCTCATATCACTACTAAAGTTGCCGAACAACAATACCGAGGACTTTTCCGAATTAAGGGCTAGATGGTGAGATTAAGAAATGTCATATAGACTTTAAAGGTCTTTGTTGATCAAGGATACAGCGGTATTCAATTCTTCTGCCAAAAAAGAATAATACACTTGTGTATCATCTGCGTACATGTGATATCTGCGTGATTGGAGAGAAGACATTATGGAGGAAGTATAAATAGTAAATAAAAGAGGACCAAGGATTGAACCCTGTGGAATTCCAGAACGTAAAAAAGCTAAGAAAGTTTATTATTAATCCTAACCTGCTGGAATCTGTACGTTAAATATCCCAGAAAAAAATTCATAGCGACATCACCAAGTCCAATATATTCTAAAATCATTAAGAGAAGGCGATGATTTACTGTATCAAGTAAAACTAAGATCGTGTTCTTTCCTTGATCAGTTGCCGAAATAATGTCATCGACTACTTTAATTAAGGCAGTTTGGCAGCTATGGTTAGACCTAAATCCGGATTGATAAATCGGTAAAATGTTCTTTGCCTCCAAGTATATTCGCAATTGTCTCTCCACTGTCACTGTATTAGCAATCAAGAACTGAAAGTACGACCCCACACAGTGGCTCGATCACTTAGATCCTTACTAAAAAAACGTTCATGTTTCTTATTGCCATATAACCTTGGAAAATAATACAAATCAGAATGTATAGAGCCTCATTTGACTAGCATTCTCAAAGCAGTATTCGTTATTTTTTATGTGTCCATCCTATAAGCGTAAAAACCGTTTTACGGCTAACTGATTTTTATAAGAAAAACAGTCGTAATTCTCGTACCCTTTTAGCTCATGGCTAATTATTTGAAATAAAGAATCTACAACAATGATAAATGTATATATAGTAAAGTAAAGTAAAGTAAAGTATATTGTAAAACTACATACATAGTTACAATCGTCAAATACCTAAGTAAAATATTTATACAGTTGAAACATATATGTATATATAATGGTACAACTTATTATATTAGTGTGCTAAAATTCGTTAAGAATAATTATAACATTATTTACCATACAAAACATGTAACAGACGAGTTAAACACACAATTACTCAAATTGACAGGATAAACACATTTAAAAACAGTTAAATAAATAAATGATTCAAGAACTCCTCGATGGAATAGAAGGCATGGTCCAGCAATAACTGTTCGGCTCATTTGACTGTCAACAAGGCGTTTTTGGTGTATATATGTAGTATAGAAAGGTTACTAGATATGTGAACGAGAATTTTTCGTGGCAGAACTATTTATTATTGATAGCTTAAAGTTATAAATCATAAAATAATAAAACATAACGGAATTACCGTGGCGAAATGTCGAAATTGTAGTTTCTCTTTTTACTTAGCTATTTTTGTCTTTTGTTTTTTGTTCTAATTTTTGTATTTTATGGTTACAATACTATGTAGCTGCATTGGTATCTCTCAAATTCAGTGTTCTTAACTAACCGTAGGATTAATTTTAATGTAGTGGTTTTATTTTCTCTGGCATAATGTAGGTAGTATTAAATGCTTCAATTCAAAGATGTGTTAATCCGCTTTGTTCATCTTTTTAAGATGGTGGATCTTGGACGGCAAAGATTATATAGAAGACATGTATAAGTACCAACTCTAGTTTTATAGATCAAATGGCGTATTGCTCCCATTTGGCGCATTTTATAAATAATTATAAATTTTATAAATATTTTCATTTGACTTTGTCCTGGCGTTGTTGTCCAGAATAAACATTTCTTATTTGCTTTCCATCGTTGGACGTTTTTCTCTGATAACGGTTTCAGTCCAACGGAAATGCGTATTCCTCTCTATTTTCCAAGTTTTTCTGCATTAACAGTTTCTTTGGCATTGCAGTGTGTTAGAACCCATA
>ML219647.1:0-18980 GCA_004785975.1 Popillia japonica | reverse complement strand
CAACTGCTACCGTGCGTTACGGCAACGTCAAGTTTATAAATCCAGCTTAAGGCTTCTAGCTACTGGTTATGTCGTACTAACCATTTTACCGTTCAATGTATTTACTATTTTTGTCGTCATTTTCATATTTCGCTGCTTTTGATCCTTTGTTCCAGAGCACCATTGCGAAACATTTTAATTTGTACTAACCAAACAGAATTAGTATTCTCACCAAAATCAAGTAATAATTACAAACCGTTGATGAACAAAACAAAAATAGTCAACTGGGAATACACTAGACTACAACTTACATTTTAATTCTGTTGAGCGGGTTGCTAAACTGATATTTGAATTAATAATACATACTATGAAAATGGTATCAGCAAATTAAAGTAGCTCAAGTACACATTAAATATTTTTCGGTTTTTTTGATGTAATAGCTAAGTTTTATTAACATATCGTTTATTTTAAATAAAACGCATTGTGATGCCTATTGCAAATTCATTATTCCCTTCTATATCTATGCTATTTAAAATATTTTTTTTGTTGAGTTGTCAGTAATTGGGAAGAAGAATCTAAAGATCAATGTTACACGGAGAGATCACAGCATCCTAATGTCAATACATTTTTATTATTATTGAGATCATTTGGCCTTTTTTCATACTGTCCACGATTAGTGCCTCCTTCTACTGCTGACCACTGTCGTCAATGCTTGAACTGGTGCAGAGAACGGCAGCATTGGGAAGCAGAATGGCATAATGTCGACTTCAGCGTCAAATCGTGATTCTGCCTAGGTATTCACGATAATCGTGATTCTGCCTAGGTATTCACGATGGCCGTAGAAGGGTACCACGCGACGCCGTCGTGGAGAGCGACACGATATTAGGTTTGCTGTTAAGAGGTATGTACACAGGACTGTTGGATTAAAGGTTTTGAGGGTCTATTGCTTATGGTAACCGATCACCACTTCTGTTTATTTGAGGCAGTATGATACCTACGCATTATGTTGATAATATCCTACACACCACTCCACTATCTTATCTAAATGGCCGTCCACACGTCCTTTTTCAACAAGGCAATGCACGTCCCCATAGTGCTCGTCGAACTATAGACTTTCTGCAAGAAGCAGGTGTTAATGTGTTACCGTTGCCACCCCGTTCCCCGGATTTAAACCCCATCAAATATATATGGGATATCATGGCGAGGAGACTGCCCACTTTGCACCATCCTCCACAAACTTTGGCGCAGTTAATCTACGAAGTTCAAGTTGCTTGGAACGAGGTGTCACAAGCAGATATCGACCACCCCATTTTCTCGATGCCTAGATGAGTACAGGAGTGTACTCAGCTTATCACTACATATATTAACTAACATTGCAACTGAATCTGATTGAGTATATGTCCATTTTTTTGGGACGATATTATTGGTAGTATATCGAAATGTAATGCATATGTAAGAAAATATCTACTTACACAGAAAACATAAACGACCCAGTCACGTTATTTACAAGATTAAACCTCAAACACTTCCAAGTGCAGTTATCACTTGAGCAGCGTTTAAACACGCACATTAACCGAGAAGGTACAATTATATCAAACAAATTCGATAGTTTTTCCATATTTTAAAAAATTTATCGTTAAATTAATAGTAGTCACAAACAAATACATCCCCAAACACTGAGGTAAGGGTCTTGCCGTGTCTTTCTTGTATGTGTGGGCGGTCATGTTTCAACAAGGAATGTATCTTTTCAACTCAAATTATTATTTGAATTTTGTGTCGGTGTCGGTTCTCAATTTTAGCCGACAAATTAAAGACAAACTAAGGCGTCCGGTGTACTGAGGTAGAACAATCCACATATTACTTACTAGTGGCTGTCGTTTCGGTTTAATGCGTGATTCAAGAATAATAATCGATGAGAACCCTCGAAGGTGTGCACGACTTAAGGCGGTGAGATGCTTTTACATTAGCTGCTGTGGATTACGATGCTTTAGCAACGAAGAGGTTTGATTAAGCTTTCGGAAAATTTGCCAAAATGTCATTGTCGACAGGGTTTATTGAAGCAGAAGAAGGAACACTTCCGAGTGAAACATCAAAAAGTGAAGTCGTTTAGGGTGAATGAACCGTTTCTTTCGGTGTGAATGTGGAGTGTCAATCATATAATTAATGACCTAATGCACGTGACTATACTTGTCACTTGTTAGAATTAAGGAACTGTCAACATTAGCGACTACATACTCGTAAAATAGTTTGCGGGCGCAGTTAGATATAACGTATATAAACCGAATGCAATAAAACTAATGTTTGTAATGTTTTAATATTGAGGATTTTGATATTCGATTCGTTCTGTCATTAAATCTTCATTACTCGTTGCGATATTTTATACATATGAAGAGTATATAGGTATTTTATTTACGCGAAAATATATTAAGCACTATAACCGCAACTATTATAGCATTGCACAAAAGAAATATCCGTTTAACGGAAACACTGAAATAAACGATCGCAGTAAACGTTCACTTGAATCGCGTAGCCATTGTAATACAAATGCAATAGTTTCAATTAATTTAGAATATTCAAAGTATGCGGGGGATTTTAATATTGCCAGTAGCCACGTATTTCCATTTCAACTACACCGTAACTAGTCTGCTGTGACAAATTTAAAATCAGGATATCCATTGTTTGAAACGCTTTGATATAGAGTTATAGAATTATGTTTCAGTAAATATCTATACCTAGTTTGGAATTCATGGACAACAACTATAAATACATTTCATACACACAAATAATTTCTCGGACTTTTGTGGAAGTGGTGAAATGTTTGTCTGAAAAGCAAATTGTAGATATCCTTATGGACTAAATTTTATTGTCTAATACACACTTAATTCTTTTTTTACACGGTCTTTTTTACGTGATTTTGATTTAACACTACAAAAAGAAAATTAATTCTCTTTTTAGACGACTTACTTTGATTTAACGCGAAGATAAATCGCAAAGAAGAATTCCAGCGGGCGGAAATGCCGTCAAACAAACAGCATTAAAAATGTACAGACAAATTAAAGAAATGGAACCAAGCGCTACGTCTGAGTTAAGGCAAAAGTACGAATTTTCTACAAGTACAGGCTGGCTGGCAGGTTTTCTCAAAAGACATGCTTTGCATATATAAAATTTAAAAGGGAAACTGTACCTACAGATGAATCGGCTGGGAAAGAATTTCCTCAAAAACTTGCTAAAATAATTGAAGATGGATTATACACTCCTGATCAAATTTGGAATGCAGACGAAAGTGGTCTTTTCTAGAAAAGAATGTCGCAGGACGTAGTGAAAGTGCAGAAAAGCGCTGAAGATTTTAAGGTAGCTAAGGATTGTCTGACCCTCTTATTTTTTGCTCCAACGCTTCAGGAGATCGTATGTTAAAATCACTGCTTGCTAATCGAGGCCTAAAACCATGATCGCGGACGTGTAGCTTTCAGTAAGGTGCTCCTACACTGGACGGCAAGCAATATAGCAGCTCTGTGAAGTTGGCACCGCCACATGTGAATTAAAAAAAAACGGCATTCGTTTGCCCATCGTTTGCCCATGTTTGCCCAGGGAAAATAAATTAAAATATTTAGACAATAATAAAATGGAAAAAACTCCACTCGCGATATATAAGCGAATATATGAGAGAGCATACGTTGATAACAAATGATGATTTTTAATGTTATAATAGCTATTTTGTTTGTCCATCTGTCGAGGTCGATTGTCCAACCTTTACTTTCATTGTAAGAATATTTACAGAATAATAAAATGGAAAAAACCCTATTTGCGATAATACGTGAATACATGGGACTATAAGATCGTAAAAAATAATAATGTTTAATTTTTTAATTTTTAATAATAAAATGGAAAAAACCCTATTGACGACGATGTATAGGTGAATACATGGGACTATATGTTAAAAAAAAATGATGATTTTTAATGTTGAAATGGCGATTTCGTTTGTCCATCTCTCGAATTCAATTGTCCAACCTTCATTTACTTTAAAATCAAATTTAACCAACAATAGAATGGAAAAAAATGGTTTGTTTTCAAACTCGTGCTTTGCAACAGAAGTTATTGCTATAACTACAAAACAGTTATTTTCATTACTATAAATCAGTTGCTTTTATAACTAGCAATGCCGAAGGTGTTTTGCAGTCAATGCAAGCGGTTTATTGCATCCGCAATTGCAAATTGTGAAACAGACCGCGATAACAATAGACCTCTGCTCCCTTTGTCCGCTGGGGGACAAGTAAAATATTATTTATATTGTGCTATAGTTTCTGAATTCATATTGCACCTTTCTTTGAGCGTGCAGTAAAAGTTTTGGGAATAAGCGTGGCATCCGTTAGCAGAATTTCCTCCAATACGCAACAAGGTCACGCACTTTGCAGTCCTAAATGAAAGCAGGATAAAAAGAAGTCAGTCCTAGAGATTGACAACTTTGCAGAATGTTCTATAAGAAATGTTGTTTACGAGATATACAGAAATAGTAAGAAATGCGAAACTATTGCTTGTATAATAATTACTTTCTGTGTAATTGTAGAACAACATATTACTCTAAAACTGTTGAATGCTGTACTCCATGAAAGAGATATTATTATGGGCGGTAGAACATCTTTATGGAAAGTTCTGCGGAACAATGGGTTTTTTTATAAAAAAAGATGATCCAAGAAGAGGGCTGGTGGAACTACCACATATAGCTTTAAGACGCCTAACTTTTCTGTCAAAATATATGCGTTTCAAAAAATCCACAACTACGAATTTGTGTTTACCAATGAAACATGAATTTTTAAAGATGGAAGTGATTGCGGTGACTATCATGAGGAAATGAATCGCAATAGCTATTTACACTGGTTTGAGCACCAGTTATTATGTAGATTGGAGACACCTTCTGCAATTATTGTTGATAACGCAAGCTACCATAGCACTATTGTAAATAAATCACCAACGACAGGCTCTACTAAAGCCTAGATACAGCAGTGGTTGACTAATAATAACATCGAATACAACTGCTTGAATTAGTCGAAAGGTACTACATTTAAGGCATTATATTTTTCATGTTCATCTATTATAATTATGTTTAGGAATAAACCTGCACCAATAGATGAAATAGACAACTTAGATCATTGATATGGCCACATAGTTCTCCGTTTGCCACCATATGATTGTGTATTCGATATATGTATGTTATAGTGGCAATTTTTATTACAATTCATTCCTCTTAATGGAAGTATTTGCAATTTTTTAAATTATAACCAAAATATTTGAAGTTTGACAGCAATCTACGGCTACATTGTTGTGATGTCATTCATGGCGTGCACGTCTTCGAATCGTAAACCGAATTTATATGAACATCAAAGCCAGCCATTAGGCCCGTAATTATACCGTGTGAATGTCTACGAGCGGTCGATACCTAACCTATTTACGCTATATTCTACTGTATGTATTGGCAAATATAGCTTACTACATTTTACTTCAGTGATAGATTAGATATCCTATCGAGCGGGCGATCTATCTAACTAATAACTACCTCTAGTTATTTCCGGTAGAATTCCCACCGTAAAATTATTTTACCATAAACAGTTTCTACCCCGGCGTATAATATTCCATTTTTAAAGCGACCGTTACCACTCAGAACGCGTTTTATTGAGGGATGTGTAAAGGAGTGAGCGCTAAGAAGTATGAATTCAACTTAAATACGCATGGTAGTATGCGACAACAATTGTGTGCTTATCTCACTCGCAGACTGCAGCAAGCTATTTTTGCCAATACAATTGTACAGTATAATACATACTTAGGAAATTTTGTATTGATTGTATTGCATTAATGCAGCAGCAGTAGTAGTAATTTGTGCATTACAGTTCGTGACTCGTCTTGTATATACATTATGCATATAAATATGATAAAGGAAAATGATAAGTTTATTATAAAACGATAAAAATTGAGTATAAAGCAACATGAAATTAGTGCTATGTACCGAAGTCCCATCATGTAAAAACTACATTCTTCGACTTATGTTCAGAGATGCATTTTCCACATACATATATGTGCATAGTTCTGAAGTTCCAAAGAAAATCAAAATAAACTTGACTATTTAGTCGTCCATTAAAGAAATGTGGCCCAATAACATAATTTCCAACTATGTCATCCCAAATGTTCAAAAGGCGACCTAGTTTGGCTATGTTCTTGTATGATATGGCGATTGTCGGTAGAGTAACAATGATATCTGTGTTTCGTCACGTTTCAACGTACGACATTCAGCGAAATCGTCAAAATTGAAGTTTTGTGAAATGCAGCTTCATCTCTAAATCATGAATTATTGTTGGGCGCATTCGCAAAGCGAAACTCTACGAGAAAATACTTCATCCAGCAACTCTTGGTGTAACTGAATGTTTTGTGGTCAGCCAACGCTTCCACACACTAATGAGCCACCCTGTATTTTGGATAAATCTTTGTGTCCACGTATTAATAACATGTTTGTTTTTCCGTTTCAAATTATTATATTGAATGATATATTTATATGCAATTTGTACAAAATAATTTTTTTAAGACAGAATAACATAAAAAGTCATGGATTGTTTTGCTTATTTTTTTGGACTGGAGCCAATCCTCTATTTTCCCATAGATGTAATATATTTTTTACACAATTTTTTACACGTATCCTTTAAGAACGTATATCATGCAAAAACATAGTTAGTGTTTTGTAACAGTACCCGAATCATTTTTTGCTCATGCTATACCTTGCTTTTTAATACAAGGATCTAATCGAAAATAGCCCGCCAAAATAAAGGCTTACGATTGGTTTGTTGCCGGTCATGTTTACACTGCCCAAATTTGCGCGACCCCATATTGTAGACACAGCTGATTGAGTAAATATTAAGTTAAATATTTTTCTATTATCTTTTTGTGTTTCTACTACGATTAAACAAGAAAATTAGTGTTTTTTAACTATTTGCTTGTAAAAATGGATTCACAGTCTAGTACAAGTGGATTATCAATATTGTCTCCAAGAAAACGTGCTACTTTGGGGCGTGGACATTTGTCTGTACAGGAAAAGCAAGTTTTACTGAACATGTACAAGAAAATTATTGGCAGTAATCCTACAATAAAGAAAACACAGATAACACTGCAAATTGCAAACACTTTAGTTAGCATAGGACATAAATACATAGTTTTAAACATATGTATTTATATTTAACAATAATAATAGGCGTTTTGAAGACAAGTGTTTTCCGTATTTTTGGTGAATATAAAGCTAAAGGACTAATTTCACCACCATTCACCATTCATTAAACAAAATCTTAAAGACAATCAGGGAAGATCAAAATATACCGTCAATGAGTCGTTCAACGTTGTATAAATTAATGAAAATACTTAATTTAAAATAAGTTCTGGTACTAATTGTTTACATGTTTTATACATATAATGCATAGTATGTATTTACAGATATTTAACGTAATCGCAATAATTTACTGCTAGAACGTGAATATATTGATTTGTGGAGACAAAATATGTATCAAAATATAGAAATGAACAACGCCCAATCTATTATTTAGACGAAACATGGCTGGATGAAGGGCACACAATAGCAAAAGTGTGGGTAGATGCTAATGTTATAACACGCAGACAAGCAGAGATGGTGTAACTACTGGTCTAAAAAATCCTACTGGTAAAGGCAGACGCTTAATTATTTTATATATCGATTCTGAAAACGGTTTTGTTGACGATGGATTACTACTATTTGAAGGAAGAAAAACAGTCGATTACCACGATGAAATTGATGCAAATGTTTTTGAGAAGTGGTTCAATAGTATTTTAAAGAAATTACCTGACAATAGTGTTATTGTAATGGATAATTCATCTTAGAATAGTAGAAAAAGGGAACAAATACCAACAACTTTAACACGAAAATGTCATATGTCAAACTGTTTCCCCCTTGAATTAAAAGAGGACATGAATTTTTAAATTCATTTTAGTTTGTAAAATATTAGAGGTGGGTCAAAAAATTACCACGTACGTATGTTAGAAAAAGTGATAATACTACTCACTAATATCACTTTTTGGGTATTGATATAAACGTCTTTCAAAGTGTGATACCGAAATCAATATCAATTATTTTAAAACTAATAATACGTTACCCTTACTTTTGCAACCTTTCATTATTGTTATTATCTTTTAAAAATAGATTCAACTTCCATTCTCGAAACATGTACTATTCAACACCAAATAAACTTCCATAGAAGTTACTTGTAACCTATAAGTAATAAATAGCATTATCGATCCCATGCAATGTCAAATAGTATCGGTTTTTCCATTAGAACGCATGAAACTTAAAACTTTCTACATTACCGCGACATCGACACTTAAACTTTAAACGTGGTAACTGTGCAATGTGCGCCAGCATTGCAAAATTTGATACTTGTTTGCCTCCGAGTATAGAACGGCGACAATTTTAATAGGTCTTACCAAGAGACTCGTAATTTTTACGTCAGAACGAGACCATTATAGTACAAGTGGTATATATGATCTTATGGAATAAAAAAACGTTTTATACATTCACTCATTCATTCTGAAATGCCGAACAGTATCTACGTTGGGAGCAAAAGATGAAAAATTTAACATCTTATATTCCAAATAATACCCTCGAGAAAAGGTGACATTCATATATTATTTTTGACAGTACACATATCGTAGTGTAGCCAAGTGGAAAATATGTATGTACATAGATAATTAATAAATAATTTATTCATGTGGTACAGCTACCGTTGGAATATGGCACTATACAGCTACTTACGTATTATACGAATTTTAAAATAAAAACATTCTTTATGTTCCACATATCTAAAGCTAATAGATTAGGAACAGTCTGCTGTTAATAAAAGTTAAAAATGAAAACATGAGTATTCACTCATCACATTTTCAAATTTCACAAAATCTAAAGCAATCAATTTTATGTTTATGTCACTCGTATCTTGCAATTAAACTGAACATATCAAAAACATAAATAATACGAAACAAAATATGTACGACATGCACAACTTTGGTTATATAAAAAAACACTAGTCCAGAACTGTAGATTAAGAATTGTGTATATTGTAATCTCATCCTATACTCAAGCCTATAACACAACCACAAGAGATTCTCTTTTATTTTCCGCTGACATATTGATAGATAAGGCCCGAAGTTTCAAGTTACAATAATAACATTGTGTGTGCTAACAATAAAAATTTCCAATAGTTTCTGAAATCGATGTAAACTAATTTCAAAATTCAATATTTATTTATAATTTTGATTGATTGTGTGTAGAGTTTTACCGTTTTAGTTTAGCAGCATAATTTTGCTTGAATATGTGAAACATTCCATTCATTTTTGGATAAAATATTCTGTTATTTAAAATGAATTAAAAAATACAATATAGGTACCGTGAGTTTTTTTTATCTCTGAACATATAACGTTAACCTCCTCCACCATTTGCTATGTTCAATTTTAAAATGGACATGTCAATGCATTGTAGACAATTGTACTATGCAAGTCAATGCACTCTTTGAAAAATAAACATTCAAATACGTCAAGATTTTATTTGAATAAATGAACTAGATTATCACTTCGTTATTAAAATAGTTCAATTAAACACAATACAAGAATAATAGTTTAATTTAGTTGAAAATGGAACAGAAATTTATTTGCAAATTTAATAACTAAAATTCGGAAAAAATAAAATAATGTTGTCTATAAATTAGACTGGATTGACAAATGTTATAAGTTAGGCTAAACAATATTAGAAAAAAAAGACTCTGTATGTACACGGCAACACATAACTATCAAAACTGCTAAGCACTCTAAAGAAAGACAAGATAATTTAGAAAATATAAACATTAAAATAAAAGCAAATATTAAAAAATATAAATTTATGAAAACAAAATAAAATATTTTTAAACTGTAAATATATTATAACGATAATAATAAATATTCTTGTATTGATGTATTTTTTGTCAAGCTCTAACAATTCTCTTCAAGTACTAGAGCTTTACAAAGACATATAGATTGCATAAGTACGCGAATGTGTTAAACAAACAGAAAAAATAATCTCAGGATGCCAGCTTAGCCCACTCATGGGGTCGTCCACCAGTAGCACGGGTGAAAACTGCTTAACAAACACTCAAAAAAAGAAATAAATAACCACTCTCAACAAGTAAAATGCTATGTCCAAAATTACAATTTATTATAAATAAATACAAGACAAATAATTAATTTCATAAACCGCTTAATTAATTGTTATTTAGAAGCAAATATAAATATTAACAATTCAAAACATCTATTTTCTATAATTAAATTCTTAACTTTAAAACCACTAATTTTTATCACTCTCTACAACAGAACTCAATACATAAATATTTTGTATAACAAGAATACTGCCGTAGAAAGTTTTGCTGCCGAAACTTTGCTTAATAACATTGGAGTTCTACAAGGATCAATTTTAGGTCCCGTACTTTTTTTTACTCTTTATCAATGATTTTCCGTTGGCATTCCACAATGTTTCAATCACTTTACAAGCACATGACGTTGCCTTATTAGCAACAAATAAAAACAATGATATTTTAGCTGAGACTTGAAATAACTTACTGAATAATGCATAGAATTGGTTCTCTACGAATAGGCTTCTTGTTAATGATAAAAGAAGCATTTATTTACGTTTTCATCCTTATCAGAAGCTGACCATACCGGATTTTTATTTAGATTTGTCACTGGGTGGTAACCAGCTTACCGTCGCCGACTCTACTAAATTTTTGGGAGTGTGCCTAGATCAGTTTCTCAACTGGAGGGCTCACTGTGAAAGTCTCCTGCCCAAATTAAACTTAGTTTGTTTTTTATTCCGAAACTTAAGGACGGTCATAACGCGTCAACAGATGATTGGTGTATATTATGCTTATGTTCATAGCAGACTCTCTTACGGAATCATATTTTTGGGGAAATTCAACCATATCTAAAGATATTTTTATTAGCCAGAAACGTATTATCCGTTGCATAACAGGTCTAAAAGTCTCGGAGTCTTGTAAACCAACATTTATCAGTTATAAATTATTAACTTTCCCTTGTATTTTCATTCTCGAGCTTGCTCTCTATGCTTATGATAATTCCAATAAATTTCAACATAATAAAGACAAACATGATTACAACACCAGACGTAGAAATGATATAGTCACACCTAGGTCTACATTAACATTATTTGAGTAGTTCCCACAGGTTCTAGCTATCAAAATATATAATAAAATTACTAATCATTGGAAAAGTTTAACCCGCTTACGTTCCAAACTACATCTACGTGATTATTTAGTGGTGAATGTCCTTTATTCCTTAGAGGAATATTTCAATTTTTAGTTTTACTTAAAGCTTCGTTCATTATTGTTATTATTGCTACTACTATTACTGGCAATAGTGGACCGCATACCTGAGTATTTGAGCACTATTGCCTACGTAGTACGGTCGAGTACTTCCCCTCAACTACTACTATTACTAGTATTATTATCAATATCATTGTATTATTATGTATACGGTTATTATTATCATTACTAGTACTAATATTATTATTTCTACATTTACAATTAGTTAAGGATTAAGTTTCTTTCAGACTTCCCCTATATCTGTTTTTGTGATCTTTTGGGAATAAACTTTAATTGTGTTTTAATTAGCTTGAAGTGAAACAACATCTAAAATTTAAGATTAATACTTATACATAAAAATACAGTATACTAAAAAGGCAACTCCAAATGTATGTTGCCCTAGTTTGAGTACTTACTACATGATCTGTTCAATTGCTTCATCGCTTATTGTTGAAAATTTTCCCATAAATTTTATAACATAATATTACAGATTAATTCAACTAAAAATCATGTAAGATAGGAAAAGCTATATTGTAATAAAAAAATTAAGTACTTATTTACCCATTGTTTAGAATTTCGTTACCTACTTCTATCACACTAAAGCTTGTACAATTATTAATCTAACGCAAATGCTTAAAATTCTAAAAAATGTTGTATTAATTTACGTTTACTAAAAATGTTTTTGCTATTAAAATTGAACGAATATTCTATTACATGTCTGTATTATGAACGCAATATTTTTAAAAACTATTATACCCGAGATACAATATGTATACATATGTATAAGAAGTTAGCAATCGAAACCGGCCCTGGTACAGCTAAAGCACTGTAAACAAATTGTTGAAAATGATAGGTCTAACGTATCCAAACTTGACATATATGTATTTTGGTGTAAATTATCTTATTTTTTGAGTTCAAGTAGTTAGCTATCCTGATAACTACTTGAACAATCTTAAATGGCAATGACGATTGTGCCATGCGTATTTAAAATTTGTCAATTGTAACACTCAACTTTGTAAAAAACAAAATTGAATACAGGATTTTAGATCACCCACAAAACAAAAAGGAATGGTCAACAAGACCGATGTTTTTATGTCAAAAAAAATTGAAATGACATTCTTGCTACAAGTCCTACTTGCAACTATGGTACTTGCACTTGACGGACAAAGAACGAATCGCCAATTTAATAATGGTTTGATATGGAAATTAATTACGATCCTATGATGAAGTTTGTAATTTACTCGATTATGATGTGATGATGAGCCGTCAGTTGGCCCACAAACCCCTGACTAAAACATCAGTAAAATAAAATTATGATATATTCAGAAGGGCGATACAAAATGGTATTCGAAAACATGCCGATACTTTACATCATGTACAAAAACTGAAGATTTGTGTAAGAATTTACGAAGAGTCGGAACAGGATTGTTCCGAGATTGTTCAAGATATTGGTTTCAAACGAGGCAATACTTTGGTTAAAAGGTGGAAAAAATGAATACACAATATCCAGAAGAATTAAATTCTTGAGCAGCAATCGTTCACCATAATCTACCTGTACCACTTTGTATGAAGGAAACACAGTGATTACAAATCTTGATATCAAATCTTGTGAAATCTTATGTGAGAACAAATAATAGCTTTTTTTTTAATAGAACATAATTCATTTGAACAAAACCGGTTTTGTACACTGATCACTATTAAAAAGAAAGTACCTCTTGTCAGCTGAAAACTATTCTGACAATTATTCTATTTACTAAAATATTTCTGGAAATATGTATGTACTTTACAATGCTCGTATAACATAGGAGCTGAATACATTAAGTCAATAAAACAGCACAATAGCTAAATGAATTCATAAAAGCAACGCATACAAATTTCTAAATGAAATAAAGCTAGCGGATTAATTTAATACATACAAGAAGTTTCATATTCTAACAAAGCTCTTACTGCATAATATATCAGATTTTAGTCCTCATTTTGCATTCATATACAGAATATTATAATAAATTAACAAAAAAAACAAAAAATTTTTGCAGAATAGCAAGAATACCGAAAAATACTTTTATAATTGCCATAAAGTCTCCATAATATTCATTATTCTAGTATGTAATACTACTAATTAAACTCATTAAACCTTCGCTTTTTAGATTCTTATATTGTAGCAGACTTCAATTCCTAATTAATGATTAAAGTTGTTAACATTGTAAAAACAAATTTTGACCAGATAAGAGTAATTGTAGCATTGATTTTTACATATGTATATTCTTTGTAGTAACAATAATGTATTTTAACGTCTACAGAAGATTCTTTTGCATAAAGGTATGAACTTAATCGAGTTATCAGTTCGTATTGACTTTACAGAGTCACAAACAATTATTTAGTTACGAATACCTATTATCAGATTTTTAAGATGCTGAGAGTGTATAAAGAGGAGACTTAAGGCAGGTTTTCACGGCGCAAGCTACTAACCGGTCAGTGAGCAAGTAGCTGTTGTGCTATTGTCTATACAGTTACTATACTCGCCCGAGGTGTTTTTACGTCGGACAATACCTAGCCATTCAGTTGATCAGCAGCTGTCTTCAACACACTTCTCCACAGATCCTACTCATCTCTCGTGTTCTTAGGGGGTCGGTTGTGTGTACGGATAGTAACTCAAGAACAAAATGAATGGCCAACAGCCTATCATAATTCGTGAAAACACACGATCGGGGGCCTTACTGAGTAGCTGGCGATATCATGGTGGGGGAAGGTAAGTGGTCAGTAAAAACAAAAAAGATTGAAGTAGCTGTCCGCCAGTTAAGCCCGTTGTCCATATCAAAGAGAAATGTGTAGCGAGAAATGTAAAATGTGAAATGTGTATTTCGAAACTATTAATTTAAATATACGCATGTCCATATGAACGGAACGGAGCGAGGTAGTCCGTATAGTTTCGAAATATACATTTCATATTTTACATTTCTCGCTACACATTTCTCTTTGATATGGACAACGGGCTTTACTGTCGGCAAGTAACTGGGTTCGGGTGGTTTACTCGGGTCGAGTAACTGTCCCAAGTCACTGTCTCACACTGTCCGCCAGCTACTCGCCCTGTGAAAACCGGCCTTTAGCCATAGTAGTACTGTTATGTACACCAAAGACTAAGAAAATATATTTCTGCTTTAGTATACCGTTGCGAGAAGATATGTGAAGTAGTAGAAACTAATTATTTCAAAGGATTAATTTTGAAAATTAAATTAAATTCAAGACAGCTATTTGTAAAATATTATTATGAACACGAAAGCAACGAGCATGTCTGCCACTGCATGCACTTGAATCGCCAGATGTAGGTTCTATACTACTCCGTTTTTGACATCCCAAAAGAGAAAATAAATCATCGTGATTGAATTAATCACAGCAAGTTTTCCGGAAAAGTTAATTCAATTTGTATTTAATTAATTTCAGAGACATGTATTTTAAACAAATAATTATTGTAATATAGCTGATTTTCCTTTTTTAGTCTACCACAGAAAATAAATTCGGATTCAATTTTCGCATACCCATAGAACATCAATTATCTGATTGGTCGAACGTTATAAAAAGTACGACGTAATTAACTAAACAAATAGCAAATTTGGCACATGATATGTTAGCAATTCTGAATGCTTTATTGGTTTCTTTGATTGTGCAGCCTTCAATATAGGTGATTCAGTTAATAAGTTTCCGATAGCACATATTCATACCGAATATACCTACATAGAAACCAATACCAAACTAGAAACGCTTCAATTGTTTTTCATTTTTGATTTTCTAGTTTCGTTGTACATACAATTTAACTTTTAGAATATCCTATAAACTGATCCTTTTCGATTTCCGTCAATCAGAAAATTTGCAACATGAATTGCATTCAACAATATTTGTTAACTGTTCGGATATATCGTATATCTTACTTCCTTAAGTTACAAATACCAAAATAGTTTTTTTTCGCTTTTGTAACCATTACGACAAATGTTGCTATTACCCAAATCATATGTGAGCAACAACCGGCCTCCGGGGCGGATCCGGCCCGCTGTAAGATTTGATCCGGCCCGCGAGACATTTTGAAAAACCCAATAAAAAAAAATATATTTTACTTCTTACTCATACTCACTCCAAATGAGGAAGATCGAGTGATATGGGATTTGTCGCTTGCTCCTGCGGAATCAAGCGATCGAGCAAGTTGAGTGGCGGATATCATCAAAGAGTGAGGCGGCAAACATCAAAGCCTTTGATGTTTGCCGCCTCACTGGCGGCGCAACAAAAGATTATTGCTTCTCAAATGTTCTACACTAGACGATTCTAGATCATTCCTACATTTTGCCTATATAAGCGGGTGGATGGCCCGAACTTTAGTTCAGTTCTATTTGACCTACCGAGGTGATAACTTCGACAAGCGAGATCCTAAAGAACTGCTAGCGCCGTCAAACAAAAAGTAAACGGAAATGATGTCTGGTGGAAAGAAACGAAAAGTAGATGCAGCGGGTCGCCAGTTTTTTTTTATCGTGGTAAGCCTAGTTGTTTGCTATGTAATGAATCCATTTCAGTGACTAAAGAATTCAATATAAAGGGGCATTACTCAACTAAGCATCCTATGCTACACTCACTGACAGGAGAAATAAGAAAAGACAAAATCCAGAAGCTTACCGTAAATTTGGAAAAACAGCAGCAAATGTTTCATAAACAAAGAACACAACTTCATAATGTTGTGAAAGCTAGTTTTATAGTTAGTTCAAAATTGGCAAAGTCATTAAAACCATTTGCCGAACGAGAATCTATTAAGGAGTCTATGTTAAAAATTTGCAGTGTTGTGTGTCCTGACAGGAAAAATGAATTTGAAAAATTAGTTTGTCAAGACTGTTGCCCGACGCGACGTACATAAATGATGGTTAAGGATATAAAAACAACTTTGACTGATCGTATGACTGGTTTTAAATCATTTTCCATAGCAGACGAGAGCACTCATTTGTCTGACACAGCTCAACTGGTTATATTTATTCGAGGTGTTGATAAAGAGTTCACTGTTACTGAGGAATTGTTTGCTCTACAGCCGCTAAAAGGAACCACTACAGGAGAGGACATTTTTAATGTAGTTCAAAAGATATTCACAAGTTTTGGCTTGCCATGGTCAAAATTAGTTGGTGTATGCACAGACGGTGCACCATCTATGGTCGGCTTACGTAAAGGTTTCATCGCAATTTTGTATGAAAAATCAAGTGAATTAAATGTGCAAAAAGATGATTTGATAGTCCTTCATCGCATTATCCACCAACAGAACTTGTGCTCTAAGTCCATTCGACTCCAGAATGTTATGAATGTGGTAGTAAAAACCATCAATTCTATTCGATCCCGAGGGCTTAACCATCGTCAGTTCAAGACGTTTTTGGATGAAATATCAGCCGAATATGACGATGTAACATAATAATGTGAAGTTAGATGGCTAAGCAAAGGGAAAATGCTGAAACGGTTTTAAGAGCTTAGAGATGAGATAGCAGATTTTATGCAAATAAAAACTAAATCACTATCTGAATTGAATGACTCAAAATGGATATGTGACTTAGACTTTCTGGTCGCCGTTACAGGACATTTGAATGATTTAAATTTGAAGCTTCAAAAACAAGGACAGTTAGTAAACGATTTGTGCAGCCGTTTGAAAGCGGTGCAAAACAAAATCCGCTTGTGGGAGGCACAGATACTGTGTGGTAATAGTTACCATTTCGCCACGCTCTAATTATTATGCTCAATATGCTGAAGAACTCAAGTTATTGTCGGAGCAATTTGCAAACAGATTTAGCGATTTTAAAAACTGGAAGACAGTTTCAATTTATTTTGCTACTCTAACAAAAAGTAATGTACAAAATGCTCCAACACACTTGCAAATCGAGTTGATTGAGCTCCTAAAATCTAAATTTGAAGACGTGGAGTTCTGCGATTTCTACAAAAAATACCTCGAAGAAGACCATTTTTGGAGCTTGCCGATTGATTTGTGCGTTTGGCAGTACTTATAAATACGAACAGTTCGTTTCAATGATGAAAGTTAATAAATCAAAACATCGTGCATCGCTGACGATAATTTGGAAAATTCTTTACGTCTTTGTATCAGTGGAATTCATCCAAACATCGATGGATTAGTTTCCCAAATTCACGGTCAAGTGTTTCACTGATTTAGTTTCGTCGTTTGTAATAATTCCAAATGTCACGATTTAATTATAATGTTGTACCTATTGTTTTCATTTAATTTTCTTATTTTAATAAATTACATTATAATAACATTGTCGTATTATTTCATGTCTGATATCTATCGCTAAAAATTATGAACACTACCTCAAAACAATACTTTAAAATGCACTACTTTTAAACGTGGCCCGCGAATGTATTTGCACACTAAAGTTTGGCCCGCAACATGTCAAAGGTTGCCCGTACTTGACCTAAATAAAAAATTAATATGTACTTTTATTAGAGTCATCCATGCCCGCATAAACCAATTTTAGAAATAAAAAAATTATATTCTAAAATACCTTATTAATGAAAATCGTTGCCAAGTTTACGTTAAGAGTTGTCTCATCCATAAAATTTATGGCATTCTAACAATTGCTGATGACTTACACATTAACACTGCGGCCGCAAAAACTTCATCAATTTTAATTCTGTCAGTCATATACGTAAATCGTCAAATTACAATTGAAATTTAATAATAATAAGTAACACAATATAATTCGCCTAATAATGAACTACCAAAACGTCTTATAGTAGTCCCAAAAGCCATAATTGGCAGTAATTGTTTGTTTTTCAAAATAATAGTGAAATTAATTTAAAAAGAAAACTAGTACAATATGAAAATATTCAATCATTACCTTTATTCATCTGCAAGGCATCTCAAGTATGCATTAGAAACTACACTATTTACGTAATGTACCACTATAAAATTGAATTCCTCCACGTCTTAATCGTGCTACAATGTATTTAAGTTTCGGCTTTATACTCTTGGAAACTTTCGTAATAAAACACGAGAGTATCTGAATAGCCTTAAAAGCCCGAGAATCTTCTCAAGTTCGCTGATAACAGCTTCAAAGGATCAACTCCTTCTTGAACAAATTCTCAGTATCCATGGGACACACGATATTACTACAATATATCATTTGTGAGTAATTTATTGCGTCTTTTCTCACTTTTCTATATGACCCTCCTCTATTTCTTTCATTAGATGAAATCCGTGTTAAATATTTTGGTTTACTAAATACACATACAACAATATAGTAAAATCATACGAATAGTTATAATTATTAACTTAAAAACTGAAATAAGTTAAGTAATTGCCAGCTTACCTTAAGTATATGTCTTAGTTTCCCGATATTTTTTTCCACTTGTACATCAATTAAAACACTATAATTCGATTAAAGATTTATTCCATTAGGTATATTGTTTTAATTCACCTACAAGTGGAAAAAAATATCAGGAAAATAAGTACATAAAAGGTCATAAGAATACATATACTTACGGACATGGTATAAAATCAACTGCTTTATGACAAGTTCAATAACTCAAGAAAAATAATGTTAAAAAATTAGGGTCAATACACATTTTTTT
>ML219646.1:0-35237 GCA_004785975.1 Popillia japonica | reverse complement strand
ATGCATAATCGATCCTCCACCCAGTATAATGAGAAGATTAATGCATGGGCTGGAATAATAGCCAACACCCTTATAAGTCCATTCATTACCGATGGCTTTTTGACACAAATAAGTGTCTGGAACTCCTGTTATTCCATCAATACAAAATTTAAACATTGAAAATATGTGACTGCAAGTGGACGGAACCACACCACATTCTACTGCTGCTATTAAACGATTCCTTAATGAAATGTTTCCAGATCGCTGGATGGGTCGATTTGCTATTGCTCGCCTGACTTGTCGCCAAATGGTTTTTCTTTGGGGTTATCTCAAGTCTAAAATTTATAATAATATGCAAATGGAAAATATTCAGGAACTAAGGCATCGCATATTCACTGCGTGTCATGCATTGAATCCCAATTTCTTAAGAAATGCTGCCCAAGCCTTTTATGATCCTATTTTACACGGGAAGTTAACTAGATATGTATGTTCACTTAAATGGTACATACGAGTACCAAGAATTATTGGCCAACCGAATTCTTTAAATGAAATTTAGTTTATTCGACAGAATTTTCCCCGAGATGATTATTTAAATTTTATGAAATAAGAAGAGAAACGGTTAGAGGTGAAAACATGAATAACTTTTCGTACTGTACTTTATTTCAATATTTTTAATTTAATTTCATTTAATACAATTCATATGAGATGTAACTTTCTAGGAACAGATTCAATTACAACATTGCGTCGTTCTGGTTCTTTTTCTCTCTTCTATTACTACTAACGACTATACAAACATTTAGATATTGTTGTATTTACTCCATAACCTATTTATATTATCGTATACGCTACACTTATCGAAACAGGCATATTGATTTTATTCGTAAGGTCGATGAAATAGTGAATAATGAAAAATGACTAACGCTGGAACGGAAGGAGCGAATCATTCTTTGTATACCTAATAATTTTTTTATGATGCCTGCTGTCTATCGTATATTCTTTGTATCGATGTCCTAATTGTATGTACAGACAGAAATGAGGTAATTGTCGGAAATAGGGACAATTATACAAAAAAGACCTTTCTACTTTAACTTACGATTTTTTCTATTACATAATTTTCATGAATAATACATTGATGTTTCTTTTTGTATTGATGTAAATTTCACTGTACTATTCAGCCATTTAAACATAAGTATATTGTATCTTTATAATTGTTTAAATTGTTATATGTAAAATTAAATTATTTTTACCACACCTTGTAGGTACATGTGGACATACATACATATTCGCATGCAAGTTTTAAAATAATCTTACAATACATACCTATAGAATTAATGAGTGTAACTGAATTATTTTTGTAGTAACAGCAACTCTGCAATGTGCCTTTTTTTACAGTCAAATTGTTTATTTATTTATTTATTTAATTAGTCATAATATGTGCCATGCTTCTTTCGTAATTATTGTCTGCTATTAGGTAGGATATTATTATGCTCCCAGTAGTTCTAACTTAATCAAAATATAATCATAATTAAGACTACCAGGCTTTCGCAAAATCGATAATAATTGCTGAAGAAGTATTATTTACATATTCAAGAATTAATATAATATTGTTATGACATTTACTTATCTATTTCCAGGTATTTTTATGTCAAATTAAATCCTATGGGAATAAATTGATTTTTAATCCCATATAATTGAATTGGATCTAAAAGTGGAAAAGATATCTGAAAGTAACTCTTCTAAAATCTCATCGATATTTGAAATTATGTTCTTGTATTTCAGAGCCTCGGCTATTTAACGAAATGTTCCTTCTATTCTTTATTCTGGAATAAAATATTTGTTTTGACCACATTTTATTCTACAAAATCAATAAATTATCTAACCTTCTATTCTACCCACCAAGCGAGTATTATAGATTTTAATTTAGAAAATTCAATGTTACTTACACGTAGGTATTCATAAAACATGAAACAAATAAGTTTTATTATATATTATACAGTATGATTTTTTCATGTTTTATACAGAAAACTACAATAGTTCCGGACTTCATCAAATGTCAAAATAAGTGTAGTGTTATGAGATTAATAATAATTTAATAATATTGATTGATTTAGTGCTGCACTTACATTTTATTATTTTTGTTAAGTTCATAGTTTTCTATACATTTACGAAAAAATCTAAGCACTCCATTTTATTCAATTTTATCAAACCAATCTTTTGTTGAATTTGGAGAATTGTTGCAAAAGTAAAGTTCTCAAGCAGCTATATTCTCCATTAATCTGTATTAATTATTTTCTATCTAAAGTCGATTTCGAATTGTGGCACAACTTTCTGCTTTTGAAATGGTCCCCATAGTTGACTCTTCTTTCATTAAAAGATGTAAATTAGATTAGTAAAGTAGATTATTTCATTAAATACATGGATTAAGACGTTTTCGATAGGGGTCTCATGCTTTGAAAAGATAGAAACAAACCAATAGTTGAAGACAAAACTTTGTATCTTAAATGGTTGCAAAAATAATAAATAGCAATCCCAGAAATTTTACTAACATCATTCCCGATTTGAATTTGTTGCTTTACGAATTTGTCCGTCTATTCTTAAATTTCTGATATGCAGCGTTGGTTTAATATCATAAGTAGTGACTTAGGTTCTTTCTACATTTCGAATTTTATGGTGCCTAGCAACTAAATTTCCAAACTTGCTGGATCAGCGGAACGTGCTGCCCAAAGAACAGGAGCAGTTCCTCTAACTTCAAGAAATGTTTAACTATGGCAGATAGCAGAAAAATAGGGCTCGAGAACTGTTGTGCTGAAAATACAGTGTCAAATATTAAAATCAAATTTGTTCTTCTTTGTTCGAGAATGGGAAGATTTTATTTATATAATAGTTGTTCATAACCCTATACTACACGTTTTTGGGATAAATGCCTCAAATGTCCAAACTGACACCCCACAACTGACACATAGTAGCATAACCATTTTTGAAGACCATCAACAGGTTCATTGCGCTCACATCCCCAGTGGTCTAGCCACCACACACAAGGTAGTGCCTGACAAGTATTGTTTTTGTCAAGTATACGCCAATCCTTTCCAGTCAACTATGGGATAAAAATGTAGATATTTTACATCATTGGCTTTCTAAATTTTGCCCCGTTTGAACAATAGATGTGGTTAAAGAGGAGAGGGATTTTTTAAAAAATTAAAAAATCTAGATAATATCTTCACTCGCACAAAAGATTAATGAGACAATATTTACATAGATACGAGATGAGCTGATTATTTTGCTATTGTTTGAGTAATATGCTTGCTTTCAAGTTATTTACGTACAGACGCCTGCTTCAAAATTTATTTTGCCGATTTGTATCTTTAATAGAACTTGATTCTTTAGTAATTTGAATGAAGCCTGTATCAAATTGAAATTTAATCAAACTTGCGTAATGAATGAAATATAGGATTTCCTAGAACTTTTCCTATTAGAAACTTGAGGCTAGGGCAAAATGAATCTGCATAAAGTTTAATTCAAGTAGTCTACTATATTTTATGTGCAATCTAACTTTTAGAAAATTTTGCGCGAAGCCCCGTGAAATGCACCAGTTTCTGCAATTACAAAGTTGGTGGTCATTCACATTATGTTGAAGCCAAAGAACTTCCTACACTTTTCTGTGTTATAGCAACAGCCCAATTCTACATAAATACATATTAGTGAAAACAATAGTAATACATCCGTTGAAACATAAACGATAAATGTTACCATATTATATTTGCGATATCGAAAACATTACCATTACTCAAGAATATATCAACATAAAAAGACTAAATTTTATCCAGCAAAATATAAGATTCCTGTAATTAATATTAATTCATTTGATTTATCCTATCTGTCTATCGATACTTTTTAAAACATGTTACAATCTAAATTGCAATAGATTTATGTAGGTAGATTGATACCACAAAAACTTACTTGCAGCATAGGCAAAAACGAACACAGCAGTTCACCAAGCATCCAATTTTGCACTAGAAGTACATACAAACTAATTGGTATCACACAAATACACTTCACAATGTCACTAACTAGATTATTTATAATAAAAGCGTACGTGGTCTCTTTATAAAACCTATGCCTTAGGATATGGTACAGTACAGCTAAATTGCTCAACACTCCGGTAACCACTAACAATGAATACATCACTACGATAAATCTGTAGATCTTTGCCACTGAAGGGCGGACTCTGGTATCTTGCAAGTCCAAGTGTTCATCATAAACTCCCACTAAGAATTGACGAACCACTTCTACAATGTGCGGTGGTACGTCCGCAAATGGGTTCTTCGTTGTGCTCACAGTTGAATTCATTTCTTCTATATTTCAGGTTATGTACTACATTTTTTGAAATAATATATTTATATCTTTTAAGGTCACGATATATTTTTTTAGACTAAAAAAATGATTAATTATAATTGATTTGGAAAGTATTATCTGTGTTACAAGGTAAAAAATCGAACTCAATTTAATTTAAAAGTGGTGTAAGAAGAAGCTTCAAAATTCCTATAAGCTTTCGAATATTTTTGTAGCAAATTAACACCAACAGCAAAAGTAAATCACCACAAAGCTACGAGTAAACGTGAAACAAAAGGGTCGGTTACAAGATTTCAGTGAAAGATCTTGAGCGTAAACAATTTGAAAATAAATTAATTTTAAGGAAATACTAATATACATATATATTAATAAAGAAGAAACAAACACTTTAAAAAGCAATTATGCTCTGTAACCAAATTAGTTTTAGCTCGTTTATTTGGCCGAAAATGTAATTAATTATTCATATTCTTAATTATATATAATAAAAATTAAAAACGTAAAATGTCATCTTACAATTTTGTTCTGATGTTTTTGTATACTACAGCAACATTATAGTCAATTAATTCGTAACACACACCAAAAAAAAAATCATTAAAGCAAAGAACATTCATCTTTTATTGCTTTCAATAAAATTTTAATAATACCTCACCCTATTAAACTTTTGAAACGTATAATTTAACATTTAGCTTGTTGCTATTAATATTTAATCTCTATGTATATCACGCGTAAATTTTCAGCTGTTGCGCGATTTTCAAAACTTCTACGTTCGTCGTAAATACGAACAGTGAGAGCTGTTAGCGTAACCTGAAGGACGACACGCATTTCGCGACGACGACTGAACCAGGAGCGCGCTCCCAAGCTCACAGGACTAGATGAAAAGATGCAAGGATTTGTTGTTATTGCGCGGCTGATATGCGCGCTATATTTTAACGCTCTTGTAATATATGGTTTCTAAATTAAATCCAGCTGTTTCTATAGAGTGTATAACTAAGAAGTAATATACCGTGTAGTAATGTGCGTGTTCTGAGATTGATGTTTCACATGTTATTGGCGATACAACGCATTGCATGTGTGTATGACTTCTTAGCTTGATATTTTTGCATGTATTTAAGTAGGAGCGCTATATTTGTCCCAAAACGTATAAAATAATTCTTTGCAGATGTTTTTAAGTAGAATATTACAATCGCTCAACATGAATAGTACCTACCTATGTATAGCAAAAATGTTTCTACATTTGTGATATAGGTATGTATGTGTGATATAAAGGGTGTTTCAATAAGAGCGCAAGATTTGAATTGCGCGCCATGTTTGACAGTCACAATGTCACATGATTATGGCGTCACAGATCGAAAGTTGACAGATGGGAGTTAGTAAGCATGGATCATTACACGATAGAACAACGCATGCTGATTGTCAAAAATTATTATCAAAACGGTGAAAGTTTAATTGCCACTATTCGTAAAGTGCGGCCAATGTTTGGTCGAAATAATGTGCCTAATTCATCTACTGTGAAAAGAATAATCGAAAAATTCGAAAGGACTGGTTCGGTTAGTGATGTGAAACACAAGATACGAGCTCGTAGAGGTCGTTCAGAACAAAACATCACAGCAGTTCGCGAGAGTGTGATAGAAAGGCCAGAGACGTCAAGACAAGAATTGGACATTTCAACAGGCACTCTTCAGCGAATTCTCACTAAAGATTTACAGCTGCATGCCTACAAAATCCTACTGACTCCACAATTTCTGCCAGTAGACCATGAACAGCGAAGAGAATTCACCAATTGGATCCTTGATCAACCTGCTGATTTTGCTAACAAAATCATGTTCATTGATGAGGCCCATTTTCACCTCGATGGCTTCGTTAATAGGCACAACTGTTGCATTTGGGGCTCAGAAAATCCACGAATGATTCATCAGAAAGCAATGCATCCACAACGGCTCACGGTATGGTGTGCATTATGGTCTGGAGGAACTATTGGACCGTTTTTCTTCGAAAACGAAAATGGGAATGTAGTAACGGTGAATGGCGAAAGTTATCGTGCTATGATAACACAGTTTCTTGTGCCTCATTTGGAAGCTATTGATCTTGACGACATGTGGTTTCAGCAGGACGGTGTCACATGTCATACCGCCCGTGAAACATTGACGATCTTGCAAGAATTTGCTCCTGGTCGTGTCATTTCCCGATTTAGTGACCAGAATTGGCCTCAACGCTCTTGCGATTTAACGCCTTTAGACTTCTGGCTGTGGGGTTATCTGAAGTCACAGGTTTATGCCAATAAGCCTGCAACCATCGAGGCATTGAAAGCCGAAATTAGACGCTCTATCAATGAAATACCACCACATATATTCAATAACGTTATTGAAAATTTCGTCAAAAGGGTACGCATATGCCAGCATAGCCGTGGCGGCCATTTACAAGATACTTTGTTTCATACATAATTCTCAAATGCATATTTTCTAAATCAATAAATATTTCAATACTTTGCTACAGAAAACCATGTTTGATTGAACACTGAAATCTTGCGCTCTTATTGAAACAGCCTTTATAACGTACAAATTTGTAAATAAACTTTTTAAACCAGAATTAAGGTACTAAACGATCTTTGACAATTATCCATTCATTTATTCTTCTTGTTACTATTGTTGAATTCAGTCTAAAATGAATGAAATTCTGCAAATTGCTTAAAGTTTCATTCTACTAATTGAGCGGTATTTTTGACATAGTTCTACTTCCTCATGTAAGCAAAGATGGCGATCTGATAATACCCTAGTGCAGCTCTTAGTAGGTACTTCCCTATGCTGCATTCAATCCCTTAAGGTGTTACATAAGTAGGTCCTTGGTCTAGGTGCCCAGCTTCCATGCGTGGAACCCAATAGTTAGTATATTCATTGCGCAATTCCACGAGTACCTCTCAACTGCCAGACGCTGTACTGTTATGGAAATTGGTGTTAAAAGCTTAAGTTTCACACTATTCAGGTAGTGTGAACCGTTAACATGTTTAGCAATATGAAATAGAATACACAAACTTTGATATTTGGTACCAAATTCTGAGCAAAAAACCAGACCTTCTTTAAAAAACGATACTTGTAATCATCTATCCACTTTTATAAATAGAAGAATTTATTTCAATTATCCAGCTATACTTAAGAACTCTGAGCAACAGATGCAGAACTACCAGAATCCGTTCTACACAACCAATATGTAAATACTGACTGGCGTAAAAGAAATATACTAACACCAACAAAAGAGCCTTAAAATCAATTATTGACAATTTATAAAATACTGCTTTAGTGAATTACAAAATCTGACTCTCAAATACTTTATAAAATATTTATGAAACCGAAAATGTTGCTGTCTACCACAGAGCCGTTTTTCAATGAAAGAAAAAGATTAAAATTTAGAGGGAATACGACTCAGACACCTCAGATCGATGCACAATACAATGCATCGCTTTATTGTATAAGTCATATTTTACTGAAAATTAAATATTCCTTGTCGATTGTTTCAAGAGAAAGGTAACATAAAAACTTGTATCAGTTGTCATCTAGAATAAAAGATCATTCATAAAAATTTAAAAAAAAACTAATTTCATTGAACCAAATTAATAAATATTGAAATATTTTAACTGAATTTAGTATCGTGGAGAAAATCTTGTCATCAAGATATGATTTGGTACCCCAGTAAAACCGTACAAAGGAAATGTTTTTGAGTCTATCGCTTTGTACCTATATATGTAGGTCTCCAGAGCCGGAGTGTGCAAACCAGGTTTATCAACTAACACTTGATATTTCATAATACCGCCAGTATGGTATATCTTCAGTTGATATAGTCAGATTTACGTCAGCGTCTACTGCCCGGCTGCTTGAATTCGAGAATTTTTGCTTGCTTGGAAGTATCTCAACAATCAATGGTGCTGTAAACGGTTCTATATTTACGTGCCACTCTTCTTTATAGCCTTTCCAGATATCTGTGAATTTTTAAGATATCGTATCTCCCTACTCAGTGCTTCGTTCGTTCTACTATTAGATCCATCCCCATTGAGCATTATCTCCAACTAAGCTGCGAGGATATTTTTCGCTCTCTTTACTGTAACGTCAGCTCATCATCCAGTAGTACTTAACTTTCGTATGGAGACAATTCTGTTATGCTAAATGTTAGGGAAAAGGTTCTGCTGTTTTTGTGGTCCAACGGCCACCATCCACCACAGGGAAAAAAATGATCACCACTTCTTACAATTTGCACATAGAAATTAAACTTTCCATTCGCTCTACTACGAAGTCAGTTTGTTGTTCCTATTGGGTGATTGATCTCGCCACAAAAGATAAGACATTTCCCCCCTACATGGGTTCCTATGCCCAAAGGCCACTACTGTGCATTCCACTTACCCGATAATATAAAAGACACTAAAACGTGAAAACCTCTTAACTGACCGTCAGAAGGTTCTCGTCTCTAGCGTGGTTGACACGTCGACTTACCGCATCCTTCTGACACTCTTGTTAATAGAGAAAATACTGAGTAAATTCTTAACGAGCTATTTTACTCGGAAGAATTTGCCACCTACTCTACAGAATTTACACAAACCGAATGTCAAACTGCGTGTTCTAAAGTATGTACATATTTGGCTAAGCTACTGAGACCTTTATATACGGAAGTTGTGGAAGAATTTATCGAGACTATGATGCAGCTTCACATCGACCAAACTTTAGTAACAACTGGTTAGAGCTCTTAGGAAATGACACCCAGTACTAGTACGGTAATTCTATCCAGTATGCCTGGGATCCATTAGAAAAACATTGCCTCATTTTGTTTAGTTATAGAATTTGAAATAGCTCTTAGAAAAAAAGAAAGAGCATCATTTGATAATTTGTTTCATTGGATGCCAGCACAATGCCAGGTCATCATCCACCTTAATAATTTTCATTTTTTATAATAATTACTAAAATTCAACTTCTGTTAATTTTGAAATTCACTGTACTTATTTTTTACAAAAATCTAATGAACCTTAAACTGAAACTATGATTTATTTTTGAACATCTACAACCTTTTTGTAATCAAAATAATAAATATCCGCTAATTCTTTCGAGGAGCGGATTTAAAACTGTCGAAACACTTACATTTTTATTAGAAACTTTTCAATCCGTGTGAACTAGACCTCAGAACCTTCATGATTTTATAATGCTGAACAAGTTAATAATTTCTTATAATATAATTCACTCCAACATTCTATAACCGAAGATTGGAAGGTTTGTCTCGTAAATACAAATATCGACAAACGAGCACCTGTGCAACAGAATTCTGAGCATATGCTTCGCAATATATGGAATCATGTATTCCACATATCTAGGCCACTGGTAATGTAATTTTCGGTGCGACCAAAATCCCGAGATCCGCATAATTGTTGAATGCATTTCCGATGTTGATTTGCAGCCAAGATTTCATAATGTTTCTGCAAATATGAATTTTATTAATTTTAATTAATTTTTAATATAACATAATAATTGGCATTTTAAATTATTATTCTTTGACCATCTTTGACATTTCTCCATTGACTGCCTACACCTACTTATACTAATAATAGTCCACTACAATATACCTATATGTATAATAGGCTTTAGTCTGTGCTTATTATATGAAACTAGACGAGGAGGTGACAACGTGAAATGTTTCGGCATGGTAGAATGTCTAAATGAAATTCTTGGCAAGCATGTGATGTACAGGTAATATACATACAAAAGATCTTCGAACAGTTCGAATTGCTTACTCATATTAACACAAGGATATAAAACGTTTACTTTTCATAAAGAGTTTTGACTACAAAAATAAAGGTGAATACTACATCCTCGCTACATCATGTTTTAAAATGAAAGATAACAAAATACTTGAATACATGTAGGTTAAACTTAATTTGGCAGTATACTGTTACCTTTGTCAATATTGACACAAATTATATTTTCTTGTTATTTGAGGAAACAACATGTTTTAAATCGAACTCTCTGTATATTTATGTTCTAAAAGATAGTAGTTATTCGCAAAAATAAGACGGGTAAGCTTTATTCTAAAAGGAAAGACTGCAATGAAAAAGTATAATGAAAAATTCTTGGGTGACATATTAGATTTAATGAAGCTGGACAACCTGGAAATAAACATTTTTGTGTGCGGTGAACATCACTTTGAAGGGGTGGTACTCCTTTTTTAAAGTTTCCGTTTGCTTGATTTAACTATTGATGGAAAGAGAACAGAAATTTAAATGCGAAACATGATACCATATCGATAGTCTTGTTTGAGTGTTCGAGCGTGGAATGTATAGGGTGTAGTAAAAATATGAGGAATGGAAAGATATTATTTTATTAAACTTAAATCCAAAATATTTTGCGCAAATTCCCTCCCAGACGCGAGAAAAATAATGACAAAAATATTTATAAAATATTAGTTGCGCCAGTGTGCTTTAAGGAAAGCATGTTGCATGTGGCTATACCATATCGTAGCGGCGCGTAGGTATAGTGATAAGCTATATTTAACCTCTGTCCAATCACATTCAGTCTGTTGTTTTCACTCTGATTTTCATTTATGGTGAAATACGTGAAAATGTTCGTCAAACATGTCTGACGTATAAGCATTCTTTTCCAAATCGTCAAAGCCCATTCTACACTTGCATAACGGATGTAGTCTTTATATTACGGGAAACCGGTAGACTGTTGCCGTCTTATGAAGGTCATGGACGTGGAGGCCTCCGTAGGATTTTGAGATTTGAAGAAGATCTCATGGATCTTGTGGACAGAAATCCAGGTCTAAGTACAGACGAGCCAGCATGTTATAGAACCCTTAGCATTCAAAGCTATTTAAAAAAGCTGACTCATCAACGTTATCTTGTAGTTTTTATTACATTACTTATTTTTATTAGCTGTTTTTGCGATGTCTTGAGTTAGTTCGATCGAGGTATTTTTTAAACACATTGAGCATTCATAGGCGGCACATATTACAATTTATAAGGGGAGGGTTTAATTTTGCATTTGCGTCGTAATTGAACTACAATTTTTTGGATTTATATTCTACATAACTATATCTCACCATTTTTCATATTTTTTACTTGTATTTGAAATACATCTGTATACAAACAATCAACATTTTCAAGCATATAAGGGGTACGCTGTACTAACTTCACATTAAACTTTAAACCTAAGTTTAATTAACAGAATTGTGTCGTTAATTGGAGCATATTTTTTAGTATTTGCATTGCAATATTTTGTAATTCTTATGCAATCACATATCTATACCGATATACAATACCGAAATATATTTCAAAAAAAGGATTAAGAATTGCTATAGAACATTGTTCCAACGAAATCTGAAGTAGTATATCGGAAGAACTGCAGCAACATCTCTGAGAATAAAATCAGTAATACGTAATATGCTTTCATCAAACTTGTTCGCCATTCCTTCATCTGCTCTATGCATAAGCATACGTTATTAGTACCCCAACATCATAGCCAAAACAGTATCTATGCAATTGATCTTTGACTGAATGACATACACCGAAGCTATAATACAATAACTTCACGTGTTGTAGTATTTGCTGTAAAAGCCAAAATCCTTTATAAATTCCAAGAACACTAACTAATTAGTCGCCAGTTCTGCACCCAAACTTATTGACCAAAACTTCGAAATACTGGCTGTATGTCTTGATTTGTTTGATTAGTAGTGTAATAAAATCTTGTATCTTCACTTCGCAAAACTTTCTGCAATTTGTGAGCAAATCTACTAGTGATAGCTATTATTTTAGTTTACTATCAATCACAAAAATAATTGTGTGTTATGGACTATCCTTAATACCATCCAAACCATGATTACACCAGTTATTTCTCATGTTTCATATACGATCAGTTTCATTCACTGATGGTACTTCACTCACGATTTTTTTACTTGTAAATCTTATTTTAACTCGTTTCGAATTGTCGTCACTACTGTATAGAAGCATCTGTACTGGCGTTAAATTGCTATGGGTACTAACTTCTGCACCGCTCTGTTAATTCTCACCAATTCTAACATCAAGTAAAGTTTTCGGTACCTCGTGCAATTATGCATAAATTTCTCACGTTTAATTTAACTTTTCCGAAGACTAACATAACAATTCGATCGCCTCAATGTGCTTTAACAACTTTAATAAAATATGTTCTTGTAATATTCATTATTGTAACCTTAACTTCATACTGATTATTAGCTTGGTTTTATTTTATGATTAATTTACTTTGTCTCATCCAATTCGCATTCCTTTATATTTGTATATTTGGTGTATGACATTAATTAAAAACTCGCTAATTATATTATTAAAGTGTCCAGTAAATGATTTGTAAACTGTGATTATAATTATATTCCAAATCTCTCGTCTTATCGCTACCAATACAAGCAACATTAAAATGTCCACAATCTAAATAGGTGACGTTGACAAATGTTAGCAAAAAACGAAAACACGCAACATACATTCTAAAATTTATTAACACAAAAAGTACATGGTAAAAATTTACGTTTATATAACTTGAAAATGACTGGAAGAACTAAATCTCATTTTATAACTTATGTCGTTGAAAAAACTTTATAAGATTACCAGCCTGCTGCTCGCCCGATTCGAAGGCGCCGTGAGTTGTAGAAAAGTGCGACGAATGAGCAGCTTCGCCGGCAAAAAATATCTTTGGAACTCCGTCTAATTGTACGGGAACCGATAGAGTCGAGGGGCCGCAACCAATTCTATCGCATATTGGTGTGGTGTGGCTGTATCCACCTCTCACCCAAGGATTAGACGACCATGTGCTTCTGAAACATCAATCATTAAGACATCACAAACAGGTTAGGTTAGGAGTATATCAAAAACTTTTTTTAAGTGTAAGCCTGTATTTTAGCACAATAATTTAACACGGTTTATTTTTCCGTTTGACTAATTTTCATTCTAACAATTCTACCTAATTTAACATACACGAATTGTTCTCGAAAACGGAAACATTAGTGTAAATATTTTATAAGACTGGCGTATTTAAGTCTATAATTCTTGCCAAAAATTAAACAAGAACAAGAGAAAAGTAGAGTCGAAACCATATCATAAAAGATTAAAATATTTAACACTGTCTCCTTTCTTAAAAGAAAGCTTATATTTCCAATGAAAACTGAGATAATCGGAGGGAGACAAACTGTCTACATCATCGGAGAAACAGAAATAGCATTTAAATGAATCTCCGAGGACGACTCCACTCGACCTACTTTTGATTTTAATTGTAATTTCTCCTTTCTTAATTAATTTATCGTTTCTCTTGCGTTAATTTTACGATTCCGAGTACGGATGAAACCTAAGTGCATCGCTGCCGTATTATAGATAGTACTTTTTATATATCCATTGAAAAAAGTGGAATTTTCTATAGAGATACATTTTGCGTCAGTATATTGCAGCAATATCTAGTCATACGGATAGGAAAAAATGCTTCCAGTGGTGCTGTAGTAACAATAAGAAAATGGTGGTAAGTTAAAATAGATAGTAGCGCGTCTACCTGTAATATGTATGTGTTTATCTATCTATACAGGGTTTCCCACGGAACTCGCTAGCTAGAAGTTTTCGGACTTAACGAAGCGCTTCAGTTTTGAAAATTTTGGGTTGGAAATGATTTGGTAGTACTTACTTTCTTTCTAAAATATTCCCAAGTTTCTTGCACTTCCGGTTAACCGGAAGTCGCCACGAACTTTATATCCCGTTATATTCAACTGATTAATTCTCGCTTACTGTAAGTGCCATAGGTTTGATATTTTAAAACCGTCAAATACTAACATTGTTTCACCAAAACGTAGTAACATTTTTTCTTTTTATCATACAGAGTGTTCAAAAATTTGTATTATATCAAACAATTTTTAAAGTTGTAAAATTCATTTTTTTCAAATGGAACACCCTCTATATTTTGAGACTGTTGGACGCAAAATTCAATACTACATCGATTTGCTGTAACACTCCCTATACTTATCTCCAATAGTTTGCTTTCTATTCCCATTTTACTTATGAATGCTTGCAAATAGCGGAATAATCTTCTAGTAAGCTTAGACTTACAATAAATTATTGTTCTTAGGAAACATTATTGTTGTAATCGTTAACCGTTACGTATTTTGTGTCGGATAATGTCAAAATAAGGTATTGCATTTTAATACTGCCAAATAGTGACACTATTACACCAAAATGTAGTAAAACCTTTACAGGTGCTTAAAAATTACTGATACAGGTATTAATCTTTCAAGTTGTAAAACTCAATTTTAATGCATAGATACAACACTTACCATTAATTATGTTTGCACAAAATTTGTAAGAAACGTAATATTAAATAATAAAATGGTATTCCTGCAATTTTTTGGTATTCTCCTTCTATAAAATAAATCTAAATATCCCGATTTGAGTAAATTGCAATATTTTCCATTATTCTGTTAATAAATTACACAATAATGTATACTCATCTAATACAAAATACGTAACAGTCAACGTTTACAACAATAGTGTTTCCTGAAAACAGTAATTTATTGTAATGTCAAAGTCATAGCTTACTCGATCAAATATTCCACCATTTGGAAGCATTAATAAGTATAGTATATAGATCGGTATAGGGAGCGTTACAGCAAATCAACGTAGAATGGAATACAGGGTGTTCTATTTAAAAAAAAGTAGTTTTACAAAATTGTTTGATATAGCATATATATATTTTTGAACACCCTGTATGATATCAAGAAAAAATTGTTACTACGTTTTGGTGAAACAATGATAGTATCTGGCAGTTTTAAAATATCAAACCTCTGGCACTTGCAATAAGTGAAAATGAATCAATTAAATTTAACTGTGTAAATTTTTATAAAAATCGTAATCGTAATATCTTAGAAACAGTTGAAGATAGGTATAGGAAACCCTAATTGTAATCTTCATAAAATTTGATACTGAATTGAAAAACGTAATAATATATAGGGTGTTCTATTTAAAATAACAAAGTTCCTGGCGACTTCCAATTAACCGGAAGTGCAAGAGACTTGAAAATATTTTAGGGAGTAAGTACCAAATTATTGCGAACCCAAAATTTTAAAAACTGACGTTGTTCGTTAAGTCCGAAAGCTTTTAACTAGCCAGTTTCGTGGAACCCTGTATACTTACATATACTGGAAAGTCTTAAATAACTGTAGGATGCAATATTGCAATAATTGAATAATTTTAATCCCTTTTCATGCTAAAAATATATTTGCCTTGAGACGAGCATACTTCTATCTGTGTATCCTAACTCTTTTCAAAACCAAATATCGTCAAAGCCGATGAGTGCGGGGCAAATTACATTTGAAATTTATTTCAAGCGAAGTTAAAATCGCTAGTTTTGTAGGCGGGATTTGTATTTAACAATTAATGCTCCGCAATGACGTATGAATAAGATGCGCGTCGGCATACCTGTATCTGTATATCCTGCATCCGGATCATATTCATCGCTACACCCCCACGCGTAATCGGTTTGGCAACGCTATAGTATCGTCCTCACCCTAAGGTTCTATCCGTTCATTCTGTATATAAAGTTGACAGTTCACACTTAAATGAACTAGCATTGTTGAAACAATATTTAAACCAAAGTATTATGTCAAAAAATGGTAAATATTTTCGAGACATGTAATTTTAGGATTCTAACTGTGGCTTAAAGCCAAAACCCTGGTTGGATAAATAAACTTTATTTGATTTTTCAAAGCAAAACATCATCCAACAATAGTGTTTGTAATTGATATCTCAACAGTTGTACGTCGAGCACAATTTTTGGAGACACGTTTCGTTTAGTAGCTTTTAAAAATTACAAAAGTAGTTAAACAACGTTACTACGACGCCAACCGGTTTCTTGACCTTTGACCCCGCGAAGCAGCTCTGTTTAAATCAGATCTGATATAATCGGGTCTGATCAGACCTGATTATCAGGTCTGTTTAAATCAGGACTGACCAATCAGACCTGATTTGTGGAAAAGAATTAAATTTAACCTTGCTTTCTGCAATATAATTGCTTGATTCCAATATGTTTACATTTTTTCTAGATTTTTAAACTAAATAATGCGAGTGAAACCATTTCAGGGCCAAAATATCAACATTCCTAGCAGAATTCCATTAATTAGAAAGCCTAATTAGAAACCGATCTAATTAGCGGTAAAAACCTGCTTCGCGGGGTCAAAGGTCAAAAAACCGGTTGGCGTCGTAGTAACGTTGTATAACTACTAACAAAATGTCATGTTTAGAGTAGAAGAAATGTTTTAGAATATTGTTTAAATGCTCCCATAAATACTCTCATACTTTGAAATAACACTGGTATGGGGCTTAACCTGTTAAGGTCCAATATCTTTTTTTGTTATGTAAGCCTTATTTAGAAAAAAATCAAAAATCTCATACGGCATTTAAAATTATTCAAAAAGTAATTTGATATGTTTAGTTCTCGCTATGTCTAGTTCTCTCGTGTATCTACAATATATGTTAAAGTTTGTGCAATCAACATTTTACTTTAGCAATAAATTGAATTTAGTCGTGTTACAAATTTATATCAGTAAGCAAATTTGAACAGAAAATCATTGGAAATCACCAAGAGTGACCAAGACGTCCTAACCAAGACCTACTAATTGTCAAATTTGTAGTTGATGTTTAAACTGTCGCCTATGCCTAACCACACGATTTCGACGTAAATGTCCTTACAAATGTGACCAGATCGTAGGCTCCAAGCATCAGCTCAACCTTAACCGCAAACTATAATTTTAAGTCTAAATGTGCATAAATTCATTGAAACATTGTGCTAACTAGTTTTAGTTATTCTTTATAAATAAAGTTTTATATTTAAATGCACTGTTAACCTAAAACAATTTAAACCACCCTTCCCGTAACAATATTACCAATTAGAAGAAAACCTATATTTATAAAGCACGAGGCAAAGCTAAATTTGCCAAAGTTTTGCCGGGTAAAGGACGAATATACATACATAAAAGAGGAGGGTTTCTATTAAAGCTCTCGGTAAACGTATATTTTGTCCTTGTTTTGTCCGCTCGTCAATATACAATGACATGATGACGCACCGGTTTCGCAACACAAAAGAAATGTACTAGCCCTTATGTAACACGTTTTTTACCTAGCGTTATTTAAGCTGTAGCTTTGATATTATTCCTTTGTACAAATCAATGCTATTATTAAATTAGTATTCACAATTACACATTTGAATATACGTGCACATACATATGTACATATTATGTGCCCATAATTTGTACTATCAGGAGCAAATAAAAGTGGACACGTTTTTTGTTGGTATGTCAAAGTTTCAAATATTTACCTAATGTAAATAAATTATACTTTTGAATTGACGTACGTAGTATCAGTTGAATAAATTTTATTGAGTAAATCCGTAAATCTGAATACAAAATTTAATTAAATTTATGAAACCATAAATTAAATTAATATTTTGTCCATGATCCATTGTTTGCAATTACCGTTTGAAGACAATTTCTCATCGAAAATATGAGATATGCTGCATCATTATCAGCTAGATCTTTTTGCGCCATTAATGCCCAATTGCATTTAAGTCTGTACTATTTGCAGGCCATGGCAAAACGTTGAGATTGTAGTTTTCAAACCATTCTCTAACAACATAAGTATACGTGGAATTGGTGAATTGTCATGCTGAAATATGAAGCCATTATTGTGAACTTCTCTCACAGATGGTAGCATTATGTTATTTAAAATGTCAATATATTGTAAGGCTGTAAGTCGTTGATCAATTTCCAATCACTAAGAGAAAATCATCCACTCTTTCCTACAGGTTTTATGTATTCCGTCGAATATCGGGAATTTATAGGTCTGAGTCCACAGATATCCATTATGTGAGGATTGAAATATTTTTTAATCGGAAAATACAACGTTTCTGCAAAAATCATTATCCATATTGTTGTATATACTTGCAAATTCTAAGCGCCTCTCCTTATGCCGATCAGTTAGTACAAACTTCTTTGCAGCACATCGATTTTTCAAACTTAATTTAAGAATTCTTCTATATGCTGTCCACCGGGAACCAGGAAAACCAGGCTCGTCTTTTGCTCTCACAGCAGTGTGAAAAGGATGTTCAGTAAGATACTGCACAAGAGTATTCTCTTGATCTCTGTTTGATATTTTTTGTTTACGACCTCCATGACTGCCAACAGCATTTCCTTCTTCATTCCATAATAAAAAAATTCCATAAAAGTGTGGTTTCAAGATTTTTCGATAGGTACATATCACAGACGATCTGCCATGTTCTTTTTTGACTATATTATTTATTATACTATTCCAAATAACTATAATTAGTTACATATTAGAAATGGAGTTGTTACCATAAATTTGAGAGTAAATTTATTTTTGAAGTAAATTGTCTTAAAATTATTGTATCATGATGTAGCAATTCCTTAGCTTATGTAATTTCTGTGAATCAAAATTTAAAATCAATCATATGCACACCTCTCCTTTCTATTTGACGTGAAGAATATAGATCGACCTTAACATAGAAACCTCCAAAACAGTTATTTGATTAATGACTAATATTATAAGTAAGATTTATACGTAGTCAATGCCAGACACTGCGTTAGAGAAAACTCCGATAATATCCTATAAAATGAAGTTGTAATAGTAAAGCAACCTTCAATAAACCATATCCTAGCTGTTACCACCAACACTATAGAATAGAGAAGCGAAGCGATGATGTTAAACTAATAATCCCAACGCGGTTTTGTTCGAGTTGAGGCTCTCTCCCAAGAGACAGCGGCTAATTTATTTTATACGCAATCCACGGATCAACTTTTGCTCCCTGGTAGTTTCATTTCGATTAAAATCCGCATAGCTGGAACCTACTTTTAGATACCTGCATCCCAGCGGTAATAACGTAATAAACAAGATCGAACAAAAATGGATAAATGGCAACAAACATATTAAAATTAAATAGTCAAAATGTTGCGGTCCCAAATCAGGAGACTACTGCGAGTTTGTTCTATAAAAAGTTATTCTGCTGTTTAGCCATCTTGTTGAAAAACCATTTGTATGGATTTAATAATCTAATTCTGCATGAAATTCCCTACGAATCTCAAATTATATTATTTACAGGGTGTTATCTCCTCCAGGACCCCAATTAAAATATTTTGTTCCCTATACAGGGTGTCCGCAATATACAAGACATGCATTTAAAAAGAGAAAAGAACTAAATTTTGTAGTAGCCTTTACCAAAGAGCTTAAAGCGCCCTAACACAATTGCACTATTATTACATTGTTTTCATTTAATGCGACTTTCCCTCAGCTTAAATTTTCATTTATCGATCGAAAGCAGCTATTAAACACGCCATTTTCACTGTAACTTCAATATAACATCGATTTTATTGTCATAACATTATTTTAAAAAACGCAAAGGTACCTCTTTCCTACTTTCGGATATTTTTAAAACGTATGGCCATTGACTTCGTAGGATATGGTACGAAACAATGGTCTAATGTAGTTCAAGGTCGTATAAACATGCGTTGCTTCGCTTGCATCTGTGATAGAGATGTGCTTCTATTGAATACGTGTACAGTATGGTGTAAGAGAAATGACACCACCCTTCAGTTTCAAAAGATTAAATAATTCGTTTTCGTCGTTGTTTTCAGTTATTTTCAACTCTAAATTTTTGATCTGGTTTTTTGGTTATTTAAGAAGCAATATGGATGAGTTTTCTTGTACAGGTTGACCAAATAAGGTTTTTTAGAAATAACTTTTTTCTCGTTTACGCTTACATATAGATCCATGGTGTATTAAATGTTTTTGTTTCTAAATAGTTATAGCTATCATCCCTTAACTTCATGCTTTGTATATCGCGGACAGCCTGTATTTGATTTCAAGTGCAACATATAGAGAGCACTTAAGAACAATCTAAAATAATATTCTCCAAATAATGTCTTGCAAAAGCTAATTTTCCGAAGAATTAATCTCAACCGTAAATAAAATGTTTAATAAAAATCACACTTACTTGATCACTTCAATCGGCATAGGTATATCGGGATTCTTCAAAAACGTCCTCAGCATTTCGACACAATGAAGACCAATCAGTTCTGCAGCGAGTAATTCCATTTTCTCAACTCCTTCGCCTCCAATCCAACCCACGAGCATATTGGGCTGATTCAATACTGTATCGAAACCAGATAGATATCTTAACCAGCATCTATCATCTTGTAATTTTGCATTTCTTTTCCAAATCAATTGGAAACCGTCAGCTTTCCACCATTTCTTTTCGAAGAGTAAGTAAATCTTACCGATTCCATAGAAGCCTAAACTCTTGATAGTTTTACAGATACTACTTGGTAGTGAAGGATGGAATTGTAATATATTTTGTTTCAGGAATCCAATAGAGGGCGTCATTATGACGTGATCTGCAAGAATTTTGATACCTCCACGACAATATAATTGGATTTTGGATTTGGAATAATCTATCTTTAAAACTGGTGTTTCTAATAAGATCGATGACTTCGATATTGACTTTATTAAGATATCAACAATGGATTTATATCCGTTTCTAAGATTCATGTGCTTTTGTCGATCAGTACCAATAAAAGAGTACTTTCCCCAATCTTTAGCCGAAACTTGCGTTAAATCAGAGCAAGAATTATCAATTACTTGAAAACGATAATGCCAATCGTATAAGTCCAGGGCTTTCTCTTTAAAATGATCGTCTTCTTCACAATTATCTAAATATTTTTTAAATTCTGAAGCTAAAAATTCTTCCACAGAAGTGGGATATTTCTCTAACTCTACAAACTTTTCACATTCTTCCAAAATTTGTCCGATAATAAAGTCTATTTTTCTTACAAAAAAATCATCATAAATATATCCATCGTTTCTAACATAAACTCCAATACCTTCTTCCGAAGTTTCTTCCAAGATCAGACCATTTTCAAGGGCCAATGTGTGCAAATAGTTGGACGTACCATGCAACCATTGTGCGCCTAATTCGATTATGTTTCCATTCAATGATAAGGTATCTACTCGTCCACCTGGTTTATTAGTAGCTTCTAGGATGAGAAAATCTTCTATTCCAGCGTTCAGAAAAGTTGTAGCTGCTCCTAAACCAGCCAGACCACAACCAACTATTGCTATGCGACAAATCCTTTCTTGTGGCTTTCTAGTGTAATAAAGTGAGTCAAACATTAAACATAAAAAACATAACAAAATAGAAACAAGATCATCACACGTAAATATAATTTTATTTAATATGTCATGTAAACAATTTAAATTTATAAATTACTATAAATGCAAACTAATGTAATTGTTTAAGATTTATACAAGCTTATAATTGGGTGGGCAGTGCTACGCGTCATTATAGCGTAATCAGAGATACTATAAAAGTGCTCCCCATTGCGTGTGACGTTTTTATCACCTCAAATAAAATGGCGAGGAACTTGAAACTTGAAAAATCGAATAATTGTTCTAATGGTTTTGTACTGTATTTACAAGAAATTGCTACTACTCCAGAATTCTACGTAAATATAAACGGCATCCGTTATCATATATGACTATTCAGTGGGTAAAGCAATATTTTGTGAAATTTATTTAGATAATATACACAAACGGAAATGTCCTAACTATGCATAAAACTTATATCGATCAGCCGACAGTGTCTTCAGTGTTCATTGCTATATTATTGTTTCACGTGCGATTGATAATTAACTACTTGCCCAAACAATTAATTGTTGGTATGAGGATGACGAAGTACCTCCACATAATACCCATGGTATCTAGAAATTTACTGTCGAAACTGTGTTGGAGAATTCAGAATGAATACAAAATTTAAACTTTCTATTAAAAAATATTACATTCACGTTTTTGAACACTAATTCACTATCATCCATAGGACACCAAACACTTTGATAATTGCCAACGCGTTTCGACAGCAATACTGTCATTTTGAAGGCGATAATAAAACTGTGTTGACGTTTTCGACTTTTCTTATTTTATTGAATGTCAGAACAATACATGTATATATACAGGGGGGAGGAAAGGAAATAGTTTGAGGACGTATTCAGAAGGTCAAAATAATTCGAATGAACCTATACGTTTATGTCTGATCCTCAACTGATACAAAAATAATCGACGTAAAAAGAATTAATAGAAAAGAAATATTATTCAACTACGAACAATTAACAACGATGTAACCATTATTTTCAAAAATTTCACCGCCAACTTCCATGCATAATCCGGCTTATTTAATAACAGATCGCGTAGAACGTTGAATGCTACGACGATGGTTTCTAATACGATCTATCCGTACTTCCCTCGTTTGAACTTTTGCCGCATAAGCCAAATATTTGGTACACCCCCAAACACAATACTCGATAGGGTTTAGATCAGGCGATGGGGCAAGCCAATTTTGTGGGCCGAATAATCGATTAATATGGGTCTGCTTCTATATAATCTTCTGTTATTTCCTCCCCGGAAGTCCCGCCGTCTTTTTCATAAAATCTTCTCATATCTTGTTTTGCATCTTTACTGTAACATTCTTCTTCTTTTTAACTTTTTAATATATTGATATAATTATATAATTTAGACTTGTTCTTGTGATCGCTTTCTATTTCATCCATCATATTTTCTGCCCATTTTTCTTTTTAAAACTTTTCTTATTTTGCTTACTGTCCTCATAATCTTCCTCTTTGCTAGTTTTTAACCAGTTTATCCTTGGATGTCTTTGCTTTTCTGGCACTTATTTACATTTCTAGTCAAATCAGCCCTCGTAATTTTCTATTTGATTTCCTCTAACCACTACATCTGCTGCCTTTATCATGGCATTTCTCAAATTCCTCCATTCTTCCTCGATGGTATCTCTTTTCCCCTTTTCTTGTAACCACACTTTTATATTCGCTTTTTATTTTTCTTTCGTCTCATTACTTTTGCATTGATGCAAATTCCATTTTCTTTTAGTCTTCTTTCTTTTAACATTTTTATGATTCCAATTTTTATCTTTGCTATGAGTAGTGGGTGGTCCACCTCTGCGCCTGTACTGCCTAATAACATATATCTATTTTTGCCTTTCTCTGCTTACTAATACATAGGCAATTTGGTTCCCTTTGTTTTCCCAGGCATTATCCATGTTGCACAGTCTTGAACTGTTGTCTATCATTACCTACCTCATGCATTTTACGCTTTCCGACGTCAGAAGATTACAGCTCCTCCCAATTTTTTGGAAAACCTAAAATATCTCACTACCTAGATGCACGAAATGTTGGATAATTTTTGGATAAAATTTAGCGAGAAATTACAATTTGTCATAAGAAGAGAAATATTTTATTCAAAATAACGAAGGTGCTACTTATTTCAGATAGGTACAACTAAAAGCCAGTCAATTCTGAAAACATTTGAACTAAAACGAGTCTTATCAAAAATTGATTATCAAAATTGAATTTTTTCTACAAACGATGATTGACATACTTTCAACGTAAGGATATTGCGCAACATACTGATCTAAAAGTAATCTGTGGTTGACTAAACTCGCTTGATCATTTTCGCTAATTGCCTATTCAATTAAAGTGACCAGAAAGTAGCCGTTATTCACGATAGTATAAAAAAAACAAATTGGTTATCACAGCAACAAAACCAACAAAAAATTTGCTAAGTTACTTCAAACGCGATTTTCTTGCTGTAAAGCTATAAATAAAAAAAAACTAAAACAAATATTCAATACATTTTTATGCCCTGCTTTCATTATGTCATTCTAACTTACCTAGTTGAGTAATTATATACTCGGAACATACTAGCGAAACGAACACGCATCGCGAGTATCCACCCATTTATACTCCAGTTGCTGTAAATATTTTACAGGAATCTTTTACCCTAACACATTTTCAGAGTCCCTCGCCATTTTTTCATTCATTTTATCAATTATCATTAAAAGTGGCATCAACTAAGTCTTAATATTCCGTCCATAACTTTTTTAATGCAGAAGCATAGGGTTATTACGGAACCATTGTTGCCGGCACACATAAATTTTTGTTTTTAATTAACTTAAAAGTAGGAAAACCCAATAGTTATTAATACTACGAGACAACGTGCATTTCGTTAAAGTAATTTGATTAATGGAATGCTACCATTCCTGCCCATATTCGTTATTAAAACAGCAACGCTTAAAATAACGAGCGTTCTCAAATTAAATATGCACTTCATATACAACGGTTAAAATAATAAAAACATTAAGCTCTGGCATGATATAGCACCATTTCAATAATTTCTTATTTTATATATTAGATAACATATCCACAACTAATTCGTATTAATATAGTTTCCTTTTTCGCCAAAAAACGAACTTACGTATATAATTCTATAATCCTCTGGGCTTCTTTAAAACCGCTCTCCAAAGCTCCATGTACGGTAGAATAATAATACGGATGTGTAGCTTCTCCCGCAAAGAACAGCGTCAATTTACCATCTTTCCCTGACAACGGTCGACCCAAATCTTCAGCAGATACCGCAAATTTGTCACTATTGAGACTCCTATAGGAGTAGGTGCCTCTAAAATTCTCATTAGAATACCATTTCGTTCTAAAATTTCCGGCATTAATATTTTAAAAAATTCTGTAAAATTGTTTACCTTATAATCTCTTCTGGTTCTGGTATTTTGTATTGATGGCATAAGAATTTGTTGAGAATGTATTGGCAACCTTTCAAAACGATATCGTCCGGCAACAGTTCCACTTTTTTCGTTAACAAGCCGACATCCCAGCCCATGAGAGTGTTTGAGTCACCATCTATCGTATAAAAACCGAGTATACCTTCCAACCACGATTTTCCATACTAAGTTTCAAATTTATTAAAAGTAAACGAGCAAATTTTATTTAAAGTTACCTCCCTAGGTCCGTACGGAAATTCATTGATAATGTTTAAGCGGTCTTCTTCACTCCAAACAAAACTAAAACCTGTACAGTCATCAGCCCACCATTTGCAAGAGAATTTAAGAAAGATTTTATTAACAATTCCTATTTCTAAGTATTTTATGGCATTTTGTTTATAGATGGGTAATTCTGGCGTAAATAACTGCTGATGTTTCTCTTTAAGGACGCCTAAAGAGCCTGTAAAAATAATATGATCGCCACTATACGTTGATCCATCCGCACATTCGACTGTTGGATGTTCGTTATCCCACAAAATTTGCTGTACTTTTTTCTGTAGATGGATATTTTCTAAAATTGGCAGGGCTTCCGATTTATCCGGATATATTTTCTACGAAATAATACTTAACGTTAATGCTAACATATTTTCCATATTTGAGGAAAACAAACCATTAAAATGTCTAAAACTATTTTGAAACCATGTTGCTTCCAATGTAAAAGATTGTTCCCGTCACATTCTTTATATTGAACTAGACCTGAAGCGGACATATCAAACCAAGAACAAGCTGCATTATAACATAAGCTAAGATTGTGAAACCAATCCAACATGTTTAAAGCAAAATTTCTATTAGATTTATCTTGGGAGAATAACTTTTCAATTTCTTTATTATATCTACAATAAGTAAGTGAGACCATTCAACGTTCAGCGTACGTCTTCCAAACCCATCATACCTACCTGATAGTAAAATAGTCTCCAAATGAGCCTGTTTCTTTTAATAAAGCATCTTCGTCATAGCTAAGTCCTCCGAAAATTTGAAGCATATGGTCCGTTAAATTCTTATCTAACTCTTTACCGGAAGAATGGTAAAATGTTAAGTTTGCATAATCATTGTAAGAGTCCCCCAAAAGATCCATTTTTTTTACTAAATTAAAAACAATATTGTCCTTCTCGCCATGGCACCATTGAGCTCCATGTTCGAAAAGACTATCTTTTGTTTTTATGGAAAAAATTCGACCTCCTATACGGTTTTCCGCTTCTAAAATTGTTAATTTTGTATACCCATTATCGAATAACCGTCGGACAGCGGCTATGCCGGCTACTCCAGCACCAATTATTATAATATGAGGATTTTTCGTCATAATCTATAATTAAAAAACAGTAACTATAATTAACGAACATCTAAATTTAATCCATAAAATTTTATCAAAAAATGTATTCAAATTTTTCCGGGTTTTATAATGTAGCTAATACAACAATAGGTGACAGCATATGAGAAGAACAACTACTTATTAATGCTATTATATTTAGATGACTCTGCCTGTCCCAATAACTGTTAAATAAGTTGCCTAATTTTTTTTTTTCGCAGTTTTTCACTATGGGAAAATTTAAATATTATCACGTGCAGAGAACTTACCAAATTATATAATAAGCTTCGCAATCGCTGCTCATTTACAGTAATATACCGTAATACACATTTATAAATCACCCGCAGAAAACAATGCAATTCACAGAGTAAAAAGCAGGGTGTAGCGTGCTTACGTGCTTATTAGTAAGGTATGTACACGTAACTTACACGTTTCTATAGGTTACTACAAAACTCAAATTGCTACATTGCAATCAAGTAAAGTCGTACTTATTAAGTGATTATTATTAGAGATAGCGTTAATTTTGTGTAACCGGCGAGTGCTAATTTTCATAATTTGCAGGTAATATAGGAATTTCACCGTATGTGTAAGTAACCTAGGTTAACATCGTAAATGTCAACATTTCGATTATGAGAAGTCCGTGACTTCTTCTGTTCACCCTCAAATTTCATGTAAATCTACATATTAAAACCGTCAAATTCAAGGCATTTCGAATAAATCAGACCTAGCAGAATTACCAAATAAGGATGTATCCACGAAAAGCAACATTTACAATACTACCGGCCAAACATAACCTGCGAAATGTGATATTTTTAGATACTAAATATTACAGTACAAAACATTTATTAAAATATTCGAACGCTTTTCGACAATTTATACTTGGCGGTGCAATAAGAAATATTACCAATATAAAAAAAGAGTTGCTTACCGTAATCGAACATGGCAACTTAGTTGGTATAATCCGAAAAAGTTTATCATCAGTACCTGAGAATTTAAAAAATCAATCTAATGTTATTATTCGTTCTTGGACACACCAGTGTGAATGTGTAGTAGCCCAACGTTTCAGAAGGGGGCAACAAATGTTATGCTTATATTCCAAACTCTGGGAGGAACGTGCTTTAAAAGAATTTTTCCGAAGAATGAAACACCAAGTTACAAAGCATGGAAAAGAGTTTGTTTTAGGTGCTGTTGGTATTACTGCATATAATTGGGAAGCTAATCGTATACCTGATTCAGAAGTGCAGTTGCATAAAAATGAGTTGGAATATATGGCTCTTCTTAAACAAAAAACTATGGTTTGTACTGTTTGTGATAATGAGAAAAAGGAACCAAATGAGAAGAATATGAACACTACCTGTGACTGTAACAATAAAAAGAATATGACATACAAGACCTACGATGATTGGACAGTGTTTATTGAGAAAAAAGATATGATTGTCTGGCGAAAATTACATAAAAGTGGCAGCTACGAATATAAAGTTTACGGTTCTTATGATGACGTGTATGCAGATGATTTTGTTAATGTGCAAATTGATATTGATTATCGGAAGCAATGGGACACTACTGCTGTAATATTAGATGTCATCGATGTTGATCCAAATCCAGGTGCAAATAGTGATGTTATTTATTGGGAAATGTTATGGCCGGTAAGTCATTTTCTTTTTTTCATTATCATTTTTCACCACGCACCAACATTAAGTAATACGCTAATAATGTAAATATATGATGTAGATGTAGATAAGTGGTGAGATGACCATGCAGCCTCTTTCCATTGCAACCCTTGGGTCTATTGTGAATCTTTGTTGCAACCCGGTGTAGCTCTGCCTTTTTAACACTTTCGTAACCGCGCCTTCAGGTGTAGTTTTTCCCTGTGTACCATTCGTAGTTTCTTGAATTTCCGGATTGAGGTATACAAGTAGCGCATAATTGGTAAGTAGCAGCTAAACCCTGAAACTTTTTGGACTAATTTTTTACGCAGTACGTTCTCCACAGCCCACCGATACACCCTAGACTTTCAGCACAGTCCACTATTTACATACAGCCATTTAAATGCATTAGCGAACGCGTCCAGTATACTGGACGCGGTTCGCCACGAAAAACCACTCTGTCCAGTTGACTGGACGCCGGTTGCGAAAGTGTTAATAAGCTGCTTTAACTTTGGCAGCCTAACCATGTCTGGGTACGGATTGCTGATACAGTCTGGCTAGTCCCTCGCTTTCACTTAGAATATGCTGGTAAGTCACGTCTTCCATCTGATACCACCAGTACATAGCACTTTCTGTCAGGCCATGGTTGTTCATTAATGTTTGTTGCGTCTACAGTGTCCCGTTAGTAGCCCTGCAATTAACTTGACAGTTCTCCTACCTTTGTTCAGTAGTTCTTCTGTAAATTTGGCCATGTATTCATTAATGAATTTCTTGGCCTGTCTCTGTCCTGAAAAGTTTTTCCACGATTCTAGAGCTATATTCGCAATGGTTTCGGCTACTTTTCTTTTCGTAGTTCCACACGATGGTATAAGTCCGATGAATGGCTTGGGCGCCTCTTCCTTAGCTACCGTATCTGTTTTTTCACTACCTCACGTCGTGGTACCCATATTATTATGGAATCCTGCTAGCGTCAAGCGCTGTTATTACAGCTTGGTTATCAGTAAAAATGGCTATGGGTTTATGTCCTGTTCCTAGGCTTAGTATTTCTCTGACACAGTAGTGTATAGCAACTGTTTCTGTCTGAAGAACTTCATTTAGGCTTAGATTGATTTCAGTTCCTGGTTCTTGGTCAGGTCCCGAATATTCCAGCCTGTACCCTGTTCCGTCTTTGAGCCATCTGTATACCAGTACGGCGTTGACGGAAGCACTGTCTTTGCAATGTTCTCGTCCTGGTGTCGTAGGTAGACATGTTACTCCTAATGAATAACTAATAAATATATAATGAGAAAAAGTAATTAAATTGCCCAGTTTATAAATGTATGTATCTACATACATGATTCATTTTGGTGAACACTACAACTGAGTAAGCATTGAAAGTGTGAAAGTAATTTCTTTCCAAGTAATTTAATTTTTAACAAAATATTAACTCCATGTAAGGTATAAGTATACTTACTCGTTTTGAAATTAGGATTTTCTTATTTTTGCCCAATTACCTAGAATTGAATTATGTTTACCAAGGACTTGTATTTTATTGCGATTATCTCCCTGCTGGAAATGAAGAAATGTACCACTAGCAACAGATGCTAGATTGGAGTATTTACGAAAACTTTATTTCAAAAAAAATGATGCTGTTGGAATGATTGGTTCAGTAGTAATATGCTTGTACACAGCTTTATTTATTAAATGATTATTTTTGCCTCTGCCCACGTATTAGCGCATGTATGAACAAATATTGACATACACTGCCGCTCAGACTAATTCATCCGGGTAGTTATATGTAATATCCGACATTGCTTTAAGAAGTGCCGTTGTTGTTTATTTAACTAAAAGGTTTTACAGTATTAGATACTTTATCAATACACGACCTAATACTTATAAACTTACTGATAAACACTTTTTTTCCTTACGAATGATTTATGGTGGTTGTAACATTTAATTGGAAGTATTTTCACCAGCCAATGTTTTTTTAGTAACCCTTGAGCGTAGTAACACAGAAGGGTGGGTCTGAACAAAATTGTTCTCATTAATTTTGCAGTCAATTTCCTTCTCTTTCTGAAGAAATAATCGTTTAAATTTATCATATAAACAAATTCTGGACAAAATTCTCTTTCTCAATATACTATTCGTAATTTTGCAGAAACGACCTCATAGGGCAAATATGTAATAGCATAATTTATTTAACCATGACATTAACACCACTTATTTACTCCTATAACAATTAGCAATAGGAATTACATTCACAAAGTGGTGCTAAAGGTATGTGGTTATTGGAATTTAAATGAATCAATTTATCGTTCTACTATAAAATAAATAACGCAATAAATCACTGTTGTATATAATAACAACGACTTGTTTTTAATTATACAAGATTATTGCAAAAATAGCGAATCACCTTTTCCAATTGATATTTATCGTAATTAAGAAATAAATGATTGATTCTCCGCTGTGGTGCAAAACTATTTTACATATCAAAATCTTCCATTAAGTTTTGAAATTAGAAACCTATTAAATATATTTAACATATCTTTTTTTTATTTTTACAGAGATTCTTTACCAATCGTGACTACGTTTTTAAGCGTAGATATATGGTTGATCCACAAACCCAAACAATTTTGCTTGTTAGTAAATGTACTGAACATCCGAACCGACCAGAATCTTCGGCGAAATATCGTGTAAAGGACTACTTTTCTCATATGGTAATACGACCGCACACAGATTACAACTCGCCTGGTGTTAAATTCGGGTTAACCTACTACGACAATCCAGGTGTAAATATTCCATCGGCAGTAACCTCCTGGGTTGCTTACAGAGCAATGCCCGAATTTTTAAACCGTCTTCGAGAGGCGGCCCGAGAATATCAGCGTTATTGCAGAACGAAAGGCTGCGGACGCGTTTTTAATTTGAGAAACTTCATTAAAAAAGATGACGATAATAAGAAAACCGATAATAAGCGCAGTGAAGAACAACTGCCAGTACTAAATAAAGACGAGATTGATAGTATTTCGAATATCCTTGCGACAACTACAGGTGAAAGCTATACAGAAAAATATCCTGGAATGGAAGTAATGACAGCTCCATCTCCAATTATTCAAGCTGAAGTTTCAAGACATAATTATTGGAAATATCTCCAGCCAACTTACTACTTTAGTTAAGGGAACGATTACGTAAAACGATATGTATCGTCAAATAAGACTGCCACTTTCTTTTCTCTAGAACAAAATGCCAATAAAATATTGACAAAATAGAGAATAAACCAAAGTTTAATGTTTTTCATTGATTGTAGTATTTTTTATAGAATATCTTCGGAATACGTATACTAATTTGCATGTATGTTCGCTACACAAAATATGACACAAAAGATTAATAAAACAATGATTTCACACATATATATTTATATTTGTATGTTATTGTTTTCGAATTTAGTATTATTTACAGTTATTGATTGAATAAAGTTATATACACAATCATCCCTTCTTATTGCAGTTACAATAATTAACCATTTTTAAATGTACTTCTATCTCCTTTTATACAAGCAGGGATGCAAACCAATGGTAGGTAATTTGTGTAGCGATTTGCAATGAAAAGCTTTCTTAAAATCCAGAAAATAAAACAAGTTGTTTGATAAATCCTTCCGAGCATTTACAAATCCAAATCTTTTAACACCTTCAAGGAAATTATCTAATGAATCGAACCGAGATTCAACTTCAGCAATCTTCAGAATGCCTCTATAAAAAAGAGCACAAGTTAGTCTGTAAAGTTATACAAATCGTTTAATGTTTCAGGTAATCTCACAAATCTTTGTACAAGAATATCAATAATAATTGGTTCAGATATTTGTCCCCAGAGTATTTCACATTTCTCCTTTAACAATGACATAAATAATTCAAAAACTGATGTAGACAGGTATTTCTTTTAGCTGAATCTTGTCCTGACATATTCTGTATAGCAATATAAAACATACTGCCTATAAAATAAAGATTTTTTAACCTTCAGCTTTATGCCACTTGTTGAACATTATTGAGACAAATTTCTCTATTATATGTACCACTCAAGCTTATAGATACACATGGACTGCTTAAATAATTGTAGACTACATTAACACTGACTATATGGTATATAATTCTAGTTAGGTATAGAAACCTGTGAAATACACTGAAGACAAATGCAACCTCTACCTATGCAGCATAGTAAGACAGATTCGATTTTATTCTTCGCGAGTTAAAAGCTACTACTCTATAGAATACCAAAGAAAGATAGTTTAGAGAGCAAAGCACTTACCCATTCTTTAAAATTCTATTTGCTTCAAATAAATATTCTCTTATATTATTACCCATTAAAGACAAACAAAATACTACAACATCAACACTCTCATTTCCCAATGGAATCTGTGACATATCACAAGCTACTACTAAATCATTTGCTGCAACTAAATCAAAGGAATGTACTTTTTGTGGCACAGATTTTGCTAATTTAGCATCACCACACCCTAAATCTGCTATTACATGATCCATTGGCCTGAAACAATTTTATTAATTCTCATTCACATACATACAGCTACAAAAACTTTACATTTTCTTTACAGTTTTGATTATAATATCTATCGGGTTTACGGGCCATTTTGATACTTGTTGCCGATAACCTTCATGATATGCTTGAAAAGCATGAGGATCTTTTGCAAAATACTGTTGAATTTCTTTACTTCCTGAATTATAAATTTGTTCATTTATATATCTAAATCTTGATGCCTTTAATTTCTCTATCATTCTTTCCCTTAACGACAACATATTTAAACGTTTAGTTTCAACAGTTGGTGCAGTACTTAACAAATTAATTAGTTTCTGCCTTTTTTTTTCTGGTTTAGTAACTCCATTTTTATTTTTATCTGTCATACAACCAATGCCAGAAACAGTTTTACTTGATAACTGGATATTTGTTTTTTTGCCAACTTCAAAAGTAGCTTCATTTTTTATCTTATTGTGTTGCTTCATTTTTTTTAATTTTCTCTTTTCAGTTCTCTTCACGACTGTTTCTGCAGATTTAGAAGTTGGTTGAATTTTATTCTTCTTTAATACATTAAACCCATTTCGATTAAATTTACTTTTATTAATTGCAATACTTAAGTTCGTACTTCTCTGCTTGTTCTTGTCAAAAATTCTCTTTTGATCTCTATTTTTTAAATTATCTTGCTTTTTATGATCATTTGAATTTAATGAGTTCTGTAAGTCATTATTAGTTGTGGTCTTTTGCTTTCGAGGTTTTCTTTTAATTCTCTTTGAAGTTCTAAACTTAACCTTTAATTTAGTTGTTTTTTACAAATTATACTACAAAAACATAATATACGTACGGCCGTATTAAATAATTGACTAGCATTCTTATCGCCTATAACGCTAGTTTCCCAGGTAGGTGTAGTAAATGCGCTCATTTTTATAAATATTTCAACTTACAAATTATTTACTGTCATATTTTGTTTTTGTAACCTATATTTGGAAAGCAGAGTGCAGCAGCTGCAGTAGGACCAACCTAATTATTATATCATATCAAACATATACAAAGTGTCTGTCAATGTCCGTACGCCAATTAAGTTGGCATGCCTACAATTATTTGAAGGTGTAGTGGTACCTCTGTTTGTTGAACGGGTACATAGACGTAGATGGAATAAATTGTCATTATTAATTGTAGATAGCTAGCTGTCATCGTCGGTTTTGTAAAAATTATTTTATCTGTTTTCTTCGCACTTATATCTTTAATTTCGAACAGTTCTTCTTAGAGCTCATTCGTTATCGTTTGTTCGAGTTGTAGGTAAGTAATAATTTAATATGAAATGCAACTTATATTGTAATAACCACTATTATAACTTTCTTTCAGTATTGTCTGGAAAGCTAAAAATGTTTACGCCTGAACAAGACGCATACATTCTTATGGCCCACTTTCGCAGTGCAATTCGCAACCAGGATGGAACTTGGTCGTACAGTTTGCGGTCTTGCTTCGATCAGTTTGTAGAAGCGTTTCCTAATGAAAATGTCAACTATGATGTTTTCGGCCATCACAAACGTGAGATTATAAAGCGTTTTGACAGAAAAAATTGTATTTCTAAGGATAAATCAACCGGAAGACCTACAATATTAACTGAAGCTACCGTTAATGATCTTGAGGAACGAATCTATCAAAGCCCCAAAAAATCACTACGCAAGCTCTCAGCACAGTCAGGTACACAAGCTAGAATATTTAAATAAGCGGAAGTCCTTAATTATGTTTTCTTTTCAGGTGTTAGTAGAGCTAGTTGTGCAAAAGCTCTACATAAAAACTTGCATATGCATCCTTATCGAGTTTCGGTTGTGCAACAATTGTACCCTCGTGATTATCAACAACGTATACTGTACTGTCAATGGTTTAACGAGTACCTTAATAATAATGATTTATTGGACTTAACTTTCTTCACTGATGAAGCATGGTTCTATTTATCTGGTTATGTAAATAGCCAGAATTACCGAACTTGGGCTATGGAGAACCCGCACAATTTTATTGAAAAAGGTTTGCATCCATTAAAAGTTGGAATTTGGGTTGCAATATCATGACGAAGAATAATAGGTCCAATATTTTTTAACGAGACAGTTAATGCAGAGAGATACCAAACTATTCTTTTGACAGAATTTATAAATCAGCTGCATGATGATGAAATAACAAGGGGTTATTTTCAACAAGACGGAGCCACTGCTCATACTGCACAGACCACCATCAATTATTTACAACAATTTCATGGAAATCGTATTATAAGCCAAGGCCTGTGGCCACCGAGGGGTCCAGATTTAAGGCCACCAGATTATTTTCTTTTTGGGCAAGTGAAGAATAATATTTATAAAAACCGCTTGCACAATTTGGACGAACTTCAACAAGCCATTAGAGATGAAATTCAAAATATAACTCAAGAACAACTTTGCGATGTATTTGAAAATATGAAACGACGAATAATGTTATGTTTACAAGCAAATGGAGAACAATTTCAACAATTTTTATAAATATACTTATTTTCTGCTTATAAGTGTTATTTTCATTTAATAATAGTGTTTTGGATATATATTTACTTATGTCTAATAAACTTGTTAAAGTTATGTGTTAATATTCCAAATATAACCTCATTGTGATACTGAACAATATTATCATATTATTATGCCGTGGTTCTATACTACGCCAATGGATTTCACCAACTGTAGAAAAATAAAATCCAAAGTACCAATTTAATTA
>ML219645.1:41824-53100 GCA_004785975.1 Popillia japonica | reverse complement strand
TTCTTTGGAAACCTGAAGAAGTTGGAATTTGATAAAAAGTTACTTTATAAAGCAGTATTAGTTCCAGGCCAAGAAGCAAACCCTGAAGCATATCATTTGATATGCATCATGATGCGAGTGCCAGGGTGAAAGGAGGAATTCAGAGCTCTTAGTTTTGAGGAGGGCAAGGACTTGGAGATTCTAGAAGCTAGGAAAAGCTGAAGTATCACATTGATAGCGTTTGCTAGGCTAGTCATTATTTTGGCAATTTTTTGAGAACAGTCTTCTGCAGTAGCTCATATTTTCTAGACTTAACGTGGGATCTTACATAATTCATACTAGCAGGAGAAAGAATTACTAACCAATAAATCTCATGTAAAACGCTGGCAAGCACCACCAACCCTGAGGCCCAAAATGCTGCCAACCCCCGCCTTCCTAGGCCGCCAAAATGGATGGATTTTACGGAATAAATTGGAGAATATGAAGTTTTCTAGATTATAAAATGCTGCCAACCCTCAGCGTACCAGGGGTAAAAATGCTGTCAACCCCCATCTTCCCAGGGCTCCAAAATGGATGGATTTCAAGGATTAAATTGGAGAATATGAAGTTTTCTAGATTATAAAATCCTGCCAACCCCCATTTTCCCAGGGCTCCAAAATGGATGGATTTCACGGAATAAATTGGAGAATATGAAATTTTCTAGGTTATAAAATGCTGTCAACCCTCACCGTACCAGAGGCTCAAAATAATGCCAACCCCCATCTTCACAGAGCCTCAAAATGGATGGATTTCACGGAATAAATTGGAGAATATGCAATTTTCTAGATTATAAAATGCTGCCAACCCTCACCATCCCAGCGGTAAAAAATGTTGCCAACCTCCACCGTCCCAGGGGTAAAAAATGCTGTCAACCCTCATCTTTCCAGGGTCCCAAAATGGATGGATTTCACGGAATAAATTGGAGAATACGAATTTTTTAGATTATAAAATGCAACCCACCCTCACCGTCCCAGGGGTAAAAAAATGCTGGCAACCCCCATTTTCCCAGGGTCCCAAAATGGATGGATTTCACGGAATAAATTGGAGAATATGAATTTTTGTAGATGATAAAATACTGCCAACCTCCATCGTCTCAGGGGCCCAACATGTTGACAACCCCCATCTTTCCGATGCCCCAAAATGGATAGATTTCGCGAAATAAATTGGAGAATATAAAGTTTTCTAGATTATAAAATGCTGCCAACCCCCACCGTTGCAGGGGCACAAAATGCTGCCAACTTTTACTTTTCCAGGACCACAATATGGGTAGATTAGTATTGTTACTAAATATGCGTCAAACTTGTCAATATAAACCATCATTGATGTCAAACTTAATAAGACTAAACACTAAATACATTTTACCACAAAACTACTAAATACCTCCTACCCGTATTGCATTAAACAGGTGCTGAGGTAGAAGCAACAGCACCCGCTTCTAATATTCCTGCCATAAGCTGAAATATTCACGTAAGTACACAAAACACCCGCACTGTGGCTCTGACAGCGGTAGGGATTAACGAGACGTGTTCGTTTGATGTTACAAAGCTTCCTCAAATATTACACCTAATTGATATACATAGGGGGTATACGTTTGCCCGTGTGCGTTTCTGCGTGTATGTGTTGTTGGTAATGTGAGTAATTTAACGTTTACTACGCGATCCGCGCAAAGACCCAGACCCTGCGGCTTTACAGGGAGAAGTTCTTATTTAACAAGGATCTTACTGAGTTGTGGAAATATGCGGAATGTTATCTAAAAGTTTTCAACTTTTGAGTATGTTAGGGATGTATTTATAAAGATAATAAACGTCAAATTAGATGGTAAGCGGGAGGGGGGAGGGGCACGCTTTTAAAAACGGCCTCAGCGAATTCCCACCGCCCGCCATCTAATTTGGCGTTTATAGTATTTTCACTTAATATCCGTTCAATATATTAAATATTATCTTTAAAACTCGTCCTCTGAAGTGAATACCCTTAGCCGCAACAACAAAAGCCCCCCTACGCGACAATATTAACAATTAATTCCAAAACAAAAGCTACCCCTCATGCCACATAACCCTCGCAAACACTACTTTATTCAAATGAGTAGAAACTAGATAATCCGGGCTTGGTAGGACGCAACCGACAAGGGATTCCCTTCGCGAGAATAAATGGCGCTAGAGGGCGCCCCGAATCTTTCCCCGGGTGTTAGTTCGATAACGTTGAGGCAGATGGTGAGATATCTTAGTTTGTATCTTCGCTGTCGCGAATTATGTGCAGCCTCGCAGCGATATGATCAAATCGAGGACCGAAATATGGGATCTCGGCTGCGGCTGGTTGCGGCGTACTGGATCGGTTTGGGGAGGGTGGATCTCTCTGTTCATAACTTTATTTGCATAATTTACAATTCATCAACCTGGGTACACGATACATGGAGAGAATTTGCCGAGATATTATCTCCTAATAACTCTAATTGAGACGAAATCACGTTTGCGGTAGCGCGGGCTCCAATTTGTTTGCAAAATTGAAATCTTATGGGTTCTCCGACATGAATATAGCGGTTTGAAGACTTCGATATAAATTAATGATTGACTTGGTGGTGAAAACATAGATCGTCGAATATTATACATGAAGTTGCTCTTTGAGAAGGTTTAGTTAGAATTCTGTCCGGATACTTAGACAAAGATATGCTTGGAATCGGTGGGACTGAGCATCAACTCATTAGGAAAAGAAAAATTTCAAGCAAACATCCGCCTGGATGCCACAGTGATCGAATGCAAAACAGAAGTCAACACTAGACAAACAACTTCTGTGGAGCAAGCACATTGAATTGGCCATGAATAGGGCTACTAGAGCCTTAATAATATGTCGAAACCTAGCAACCAAAACGTGGGGCTGCCACCCAAATTTGCTGCGATGGTTGTACATCAGTCAGGCAAGTTAGTTGGTTCCTAAACGTCACACAGGTAACAATCAGGAATATTATTGATAACCTACAGGAGTTGGGTTGTGTGTGCATCACTGGTGCTATGAAAACATGCCCAACCACAGCCTTAGAGGTTATTTTAGATCTCACACCTCTATACATAGTAGTGGAGAGAGTTTCCAATAAGACATTGTGCCAACCAATCATATGTCAGAAAGTTGGGTCATCTCTGGTGGGGCAATCTTCACTTTTCAGTGTACCGAAGGACGAAGCGGTTAAGAGGTACACCTTCGAAAAGAGCTTTCTCACGAAGCTAAGTAACCAGAGAGAGAGAATGGGAAGAAGAACTATCCACCAGCTCCCTAAAGGCAATTACCCTTAGATGGTACATGGATAATTCCCGATAAGGAACAACAGATACAGTGGAATTCTGGCCAAGAGTAGGTAAGAAATAGGTAGGGAATAAGCAGTCTTCTTTTTGACACTATTTTTGAACCACCAACCTCCAAGAGGTTCTTTCAAGAGCCTAAAAAGATTGAAACTTACAATGTGACCCATTGTGTTCCAAACCGACTCTGGCTGTCATGAACAAGGATCCCAATTTTGACAAGTTTCGTCTTTGTAGAAGCTCTGCGTTGATCATAGAGAAAATTTAAGTGAGAACCACCACCCCAAAGAAAAATAAAAACAGTTAACAAGACATTTCCAACTGACATTCTTCTTTCTCTCTTTACTGATCTGTCAAGCATTTTGCAGTGAATTCCAAGTTTTTGGCGATAAGTTTACGAATCAATTTATTGTTGGATTTGGTCATGATTGCCCACGGTCAATAATTGTGGCTCTAGTTCTCGGGGTTTTTACGGTTTCAGGAAATTCTTTCTGCTATGGGAAATTTAAGTAAATTTTCTATTAGATCCACTTCCTGTGCCAGAGAGATGCGATGAAATGGTTAGGAAACACAGTTTTGGAAAGAACTTTCTCATGGAGCTAAGCAACCAGGGAGAATGGGAAGGAGAACTATCCACCAACACCCTAAAGGCAAATATCATTAGATGGTATAGGGATAATTCCAAAACTGATAAGGGACAACAGGTGCAGGGGTATTCTGACCAAGAACCAAATACTTACAACCAATGAGAATATGCAGTCGTCTTTTTGACATGATTTTTGAAACATCAACCTCCAGTAGGCTCTTTCCAGAGCCCAAAAAAATTGAAAATTACAATGTGACAGCATTTTCAAACCGACTCTGGCTGAATTTTGCCTTGTGACGCTTGTCGAATGTTCTCCAACATTGTCATAAAGAAGAATTCCAATTTTGACAAGTTTCGTCTTTGTAGAAGCTCTGCGTTGATCATAGAGAAAATTTAAGTGAGTACCACCCCCCCTCCCCCCAAAGAAAAATAAAAACACTTAACAAGACATTTCCAGCAGACATTCTTCTTTCTCTTTTTACTGATCAGTCAAGCATTTTCCAGTTAATTCCAAGGTTCTTGGCGATAAGTTTACGAATCATTTTAATGTTGGATTTGGTCATGATCGCCCACGGTCAATAATTGTGGCTCTAGTTCTCGGGGTTTTTACGGTTTCAGAGAATTCTTTTTGCTATGGGAAATTTAAGTAAATTTTCTATTAGATCCACTTCCTGTGCCAGAGAGATGTGATGAAATGGTTAGGAAACACAGTTTTGGAAAGAACTTTCTCATGGAGTTAAGCAACCAGGGAGAATGGGAAGGAGAACTATCCGCCAACACCCTAAAGGCAAATATCATTTGATGGTATAGGAATAATTCCAAAAGTGATAAGGGACAACAGGTGCAGGGGTATTCTGATCAAGAACCAAATACTTAGAACCAATGGGAATAGGCAATCTTCTTTTTGACATGATTTTTGAAACATCAACCAATGCGACAAGTTTGGATTGCAGAGCAGCTTTACCAACATTTCGAAGTCCACTCTGGCTAAATTTTGCATTGTGACGTTGGTCGAATGGTGCCCAATATTGTAATAAAGAAGAATTCCAACTTGCAAAGGTTTTATCTTTGTAGAAGCTTTGCGTTGATCATAGAGAACATTTAAGTGAGAACCACCACCCCAAACAAAAAAAAGCAGTTGGAAAGACACCAGTTAGTTATAGTTCTCAACGTTTTTACGGTTTTAGAGAATTCTTTACTAGATTGACTTCCCATGTTAGAGAGACGAACCATCTCTTGGCGGGGTCTCGCCACTCCTCAGACTACTGAACGACGAAATGGTTTGGAAATACCGTTTCGAAAAGAACTTTCGCATAAGGCTAAGCAACCAGGGAGAATGGGAAGGAAAACTATCCACCTACTCCCCAAACGAAAATAGAATAAAATAGTATTCGGATGGTTCCAAAATTGGTAACGAAACAGGTGCAGGGCTATTCGGCCCAGGAACCAAATACCCACAACCAATAGGAACTCACCTCAGTGTCTTCCAAGCAGTGATTAATGCTACTGACACTTGACAGGAATTTCGCAAGCAAAACATTGCAATTTTCTTCGACAGTCGAGCAGCCATAGTGGCACTGAGTTCTAACACCATTAGATCGAAATTAGTCTGGGAATGCTTAGAGAAATTAAACAATCTAGGCTGGAGGATCAGAGTTGCATTATGCTGGAGACCAGGACATACTGGAATCACTGGCAACGAGGAGCAAAGAAGGTGCCTTGAAAAGAGAACTCAAGGATAGGGAGGAAGAAGCTGAGAACGACCCTCTGAGAAAATCTTTCTGATCTGGGACAGTCCAAGGTATTCCTCGGAAATTTCAATGAGTAAGAAATGACTAAGTAGGAACAAAGTAAGTAGAATTGTGGGTTTGCGTATAGGGGACTGCCACCATAGGGAGCACCTGACAAGGATAGATTTGAGATACAATGGCTACTGCATTCTTTGGGGCGGAGGACCAAAATTCGGAACACCTGCACAATTATCGCATCACAGCTGTTGCAGTTTATTGAAGCTTTTAGACTGGATCTAAATCTTGTTTTTAAAACCTAACGCAACTGCAATATGATTAGAGGTGCTGCCCAGTTTAATTTAAATAGTCAGCACGTACTAGATTACTTCCTTTTGATCCGCAAATAAATGATTTACATTGACTTGTGCTGAAATAACGAAGCAAACTTTTCGAATCCAACACACCAACGCTAACTACTATTTTCACTAATTACCAAATTATACATTCGCAGCCACTAAATCAACTAAAATATAGGGAATGGAACGAACTCGTTAGACCCGACTGAAACAAATTACTGCAGTTTTCATTCGACCACCACCGTTCGCTCTAATAATAATATAACTGTGTGTCGGTTTGATGCTCGAAACTTTCGCGAAACAAGGCATTCCGTCGAGACGAACGAGATTACCAACTCCAGTGCAATATATCGGAAATAATGGAATACGGAATAAGCCTGGAAGGAGGGACGAATTACTCTTTGTCGGAATAACAGCGGCTGTCTTTTGCACTGCGACGACAATGGTGGCAAGTCGTATGTCAGCATAATGCAATCGCGTGTTCTCGTTTTGCACAGGAGCTGGTTAGACGGATTGAAGAACGAAAATAAGAGCAAATATTACGGTTTGATGTCGTACAGAAGGGAAATTCTTATACTGTAATGCTGGTGGAAAGAATTCGAGAGAAATACAGAAGCTATACCTGTAGTCGTTATTTAAAGAGTTTTGTGAAGGAATTCTGGAAAACTGATGTTACATGTGGATAGGAAAATCTTTCTACACTAATCGGTTGTGGTCCAATAGGCATAGATCATATTTAGCTTTGTTGTTTCCATATGCTTCCATTGTTATCTGTGTTGGGTGCAGCTGCACTGGCAAATATCTTTAATAATCAAATTTCTTCTTGCAATCTTTTTGCAGTACCTAAATTTATGTCTTATTCAAAATTTTTGAAAATTTGTTGAAAATCAAATTAGAATTAGCTTTTCCCGATCTCAATCCAGCTAAGCCTCCATTAGAATGAAGTTTGTGTGACCATTAATGCCGGAATATTATAGTGTTGGTCGTCTTATGTACTTGATTACTCATAGGAGTTGGTGGTCACCTTGCTTATCTGCTTCAGGTGATACATACCTCAGAGAGCTATCATTAATGAATATGGTCGTAGTGGCAACTATGGTTTCTTTTGTTTAGGTTCAGCAGAAATTTGGTCATAGCAGCTGAAAAATGGCTCTGATCCAATGAATGTGCACTTTTTTGCAAAACTATTGGCAATCTCGTTGTCCTCAGAGCCATGTCAGAATAACTATGTTCCTTTTTGCCAGAGACTTGAAGGTACATCTCCTGGAGCTCGCAGTACAGTTTGGCTGTCTAATAGAATGTATGTGCATGCACGTTGGTAGCGTTTTTTCAAACATTTTTGGGTACACTCTTTGATAACGAGTATTGCCGCTTGAAAAATCATTGCTTTGTGCCGTATGATACCGAAATCATGCATCTTGGCCCGTAGCTGGTTGCTTCCACTGCTGTAGGTACCTATTTTGAGTCAGTCTGGTCTGGTTGTCAAAGTCAAACTTTGGTGTCATATTATCTTCTAGTTTCGCAAAATCTCTTAATCCGCGTAGAATCTGGAGATGACCAACTTTAGATTTGAAGAGTGCGTTTTGTTTGAGATTGGTGGTGCTCATCAACACTTCCCTCTTCATCTGCTGGTGCAAATTACGGCTGTAATTCCTAGGCCAGAAAGTGGCTTTGTATTTTGCAGCAAGATTTGTCTTTGTTTTTCTTTGATTTTCTGTATGTGACCAGAAGACTGATTACAGCTAAACAAGTCCAAACAATCTCATTAGGCTTCAGTCTCCAGGTTTTGCTAAAAAAGTTGACGATAGATCCACAATGATTTTGTGGCCATTTCCACTGTTATGCAGATATCGTTCAAATATCCACTAGGGATTTTTTATTGAGGCACAAAACTTATTTGGAAAATTGCCTGTAGCAGGAGCTGTATGGCATGTATATGTAGTTGCCTTGTTGGAGCCACATCTCACAATAAAGAGGGTCTATAAGATGCCCCCATATAAAGTTTTGAGGTTTTCTTTATTAGCAAACCCATCCGCTCCAAACTGAACCTAATCTAAGGTGATAATTTTTTTTGGCTGAAAGTATGACAACCTTATAAGTGCTCAGGGGTCTGAGCAATAAATTCCTGGCGTAACCTGCGGTTGACTAGTTTCAGATCTTGACTCAAGAATGTCTAACCGAAGCCTTACCCAAAATTCTTCATGTTCACCAGTAAGAAAGCCCAAATTTTTGCTATCATGTAATTTAGCACATAGGGAATGCTGACCATTTCTACTGCGTTATCCTCATCACTTCGAGCTTGTCGTAATCTTCTTGGTGAGTCATGGTTCTCATGCCAAGTTAAATTGACCTTGAACTTTTTTGCAGTGGGGCGTGTAGGAAGCGTAAAATAGTGGTGGCAACAAACTAATTTTTTGGTGATTTGTCATTGAGCACTCACAACTGAGTTGGATCTTTAGTTGCCGTTTTTTATTCAATAATCTTTAAGTGGTTAAAGGTATGCTCTATGATAAAATTGTAAAATATGTCGAATATTTCGAGACCTGTCATTAAAAAATATCACCCCTTTTGAAAGACCATTTAATATTTTTAATTTAGCCTTGTATCTCTTAAGTTTTTAGTGCTGCTAATTCTATGTTTTTTGCATTAGGTGATATAATTGCCACATTGTCCAAATAAACTTATTAATTATTTGCGTTAAATACTTTTTGGCAATTCCTAATGCCACCACCTTTTTGTTGCTAGTGGCAACTTAAAAAGTATGGGCCAACAAAACGTCTTCTTGCTCAATACCTTCTTTCTAACCACAATTTTCTATTATAGTATGTTCCTTATTTCGTTTGCACAACTGCTTTGGAGTCTACGATCGTAACTTTTGACAATACTGAGATTTGTTTTTCTTGATTGATCAAATGACTGATGCATGAAGTCTTTGACTCTACTTTTCTCTAATATTTTGTTTTAAATTTCAATATTTTCGCAGGCAACCAGCCTCCGTCAGTGTTGTGTCCTTCTTGTGCCATTCTTCCAGATTTTCTGATAACAACCTTTTGTCCCTTACTCTGAATTCTAACCTTTACAATTATTCCTAAGTAGATATCCTAACTAAGAATGCTGGTCCTCCATAATCCTTCTTCCTAGTCAGTATACCATGAAATTCGATATACTGATAATTGTTACATTATAAATAACCGTCAGATTTTTGGTGATTGCAATTATCGGAGAATTAATGTTTGGTGGTGGTAGAATGCTGCTATAGCTTTTGGCCAACTGGTAAAAACATTGTCTACTTCAGGGAATACCACAATAACCACCAAAATCACAAACCCCATATGGACTGTGACACAATGACTTCGGAATAGTCCGTAGACAAACCCTTCAAGGTTTCCCGAGATTGGGATAACTGGAGAGTAAAACACAAGCCTCAAATCCGAACTCAGATCTGGTACGCAGACAGGTCAAAGAAAGCGGAGAGTCTGGAGCAGGTATATATGGTGCAACCTTGAATGATATTAGGGCAATATACCACCATCCATAAAATTGGAATTGCATTGGAAAATCAACCTAATCACAAATGATTCATATCAGATAACCTCAAAACTAGCTTTTCAGAGAATCTCAAAACTAGCTTTGAACTGTGTGAAAAACCTTAAGAACTCTGGCAAAACTATTCACTGGATCAGTACCGGGTTTGGAAAGAAGTAATTATAAGACTGCAATCATGGTGCAGTGACTGAGTGGATTCACAAAGGTACACGAGGTACACTGGAACAACGTTGAAGGACGGTTATATAGCAAACAAATCATGGGGCAGCCAACATTTATCAGCAGATGTGCTGTCTCTTAACTTTAGAACAGTGACGAGTCTGCTAACAGGACATGGCTGTCTGAGGAAGTATCTGTATAGAATTGGCATATCTAAAGAATGAACATACTTGCAGGCTATGCAATGAAGAGGAGGAGACAGCCCACTACGTTGTATTTGAATGCGCTGCATTGGAACATTGCTGGAACCAATTAATAGGTCTACCGGAAAGAGAGGCCCATTAAATCTAGTAAAAGGGACTAAATTCACTAGGCCATAAGGCCATACAATAGGCCATAGAGGCCAGTGTTAGGGGGATGATGTAAAGACCTGACCCGTACCCAGTGTTCAATTCAATGCAAGCAAATCTAAATACATCGTCTATTCGCTATTGGGATACAATTGACAACGCAAGCTCTAAGATAATATTGCAACAAAGTCACCATGAAAAATAAGTTTTTGACAAATCTATATTTTATTCCAACATCATTATTAAAGAATGACGAATGATAAAGAAATCCTTCCTGGATTTATTTACGATACCGGAAAAATATATTTAGAAACCCGAATTCCAACAGAAAGATTATTTTTCACTCAGCGTCCCTTGATAAACCGCACCAGTAGTAAATTTCATTAATAATAACCTTGACAAACCCAATAAGCTGCCAACATCGATTTTCAATTTTCCCCAATCCTTTAACTCCCCAACTCCGCTCACGTAAACAAATAAATTACACTCCCTGATACGCCCGAACACAATCTGAAATTCATCACGGTCATAAACAACGTTTATTAACTTATTTTTCGCGGGTGCCATATAAAGGTCGCGATTCCTGCGCCGATAACTCGCATGTGTCAGTATTTTTACGAGTACGCCGGAGATATTCTGGCGGATGGGGGGATGTATGTGGAGGAAAAGGTACAACTCAGAGCAGGACTGATTGCCCATAAACGGTTTTATTATTCCTGTGATACTGTAAGGAACTTTGTAGCCACTAAACCGCTTTGACCTGCTAGCGAACTCTATCGTTAATGTAAAATTTAAATTAAACTTTATACGATGAACGAACAGTAAATAAAGTTTAGGTTTTCCAACTTTTATTCCCGATGGATGCTGAATATTTAAGCTAGCGATAAACTGTAGTAAAACCGGTTAATACCTTACGTGTACGTTTTAGGATTTTATTATTAGACATTGTTCTAGATTTTCTTGTGAGATATATACAGTGCATCATCAAATTTAGGTTTTACAAGAGGAACACCAGGGTTGTCCGACACCGAAAAAAATGGAAAGAATCGAACGCCAGTCGTATATACCAGGCCAGTAAATAAATGTATACACAGGGTCCTCCAACGGAACTCCGGTCTTTGACTGCTCATTTGCTATTCAAGTGAAACGTTTTTCTGAAACGCACTGTGAAACTAGACATTAAGGAGCATGACTGAAAATTATTTTGGATTATACAGGGTGTTCGAAAAATAATCGGCATA
>ML219645.1:0-41814 GCA_004785975.1 Popillia japonica | reverse complement strand
TGTTGCAACATACAGGGTGTTCAGAATTCATGAGCCAATTTCGGAAACTTTGACTAACTTTTCTAGATTTTTTTTAAATTGGAGACCCTGTATATTTTTGCATAAACGGATGCCGATCATAATTGACAAATTTTGTTAATATGTCTACCTCTAGTCGTTTTTGCTAAAATCGTACAATTCAAAATATGTAACTAATAACAAAATGAAAATAACGAAAAACATAAACCAAAATCAGGAAATACACACTACAATAGAGTTTTAAAATACATTCCATTCATCCAAACAAAGACGTAAACGATGGCTGAAAGAATTTCCTACTATCCACGAGAGTGATCTTTTTCAAAATTCCTTGAACGGAAGTCCCATTGCTTTCTGTTTCTTCAGTAATTTTCTTTTGGCTGAAAGTGGGATTTTCTGTTGCCATTAAAAAATAACGATAATTGATTGCTCTCAGTTCTTACAAGTTTTGATGTACCTATCTGCTGTTTTATACTTCACACTTGCCGTTCCTATAAACCTTTCCAACATCTTAAAACATCTTTCATCTGGATGTCTTTTTTCTCAGGATATTTTTGAGCATAAATTCTGCCTGCAAGAAAGCAAATTTTTTCTTTCTTGTAATTCAAAGATATCTACAAGTTCTTGTTTAGAATTATTCATACCGTGAAATTTCAAAACTCAATATAAATTCAAAACCTGAAACACTATTATATTCTATTCATTTACTTACCACTAATAGTAACCCAACTTTTTATTAGTATCAACATACTTGGCAGTATTCATATTTTCACATTTATGCAATCATAGTACATTTGATATCTATGCATGTATTTCAATAATTCAATTCTATAAGATATTGGACACTTTTTTAATTTTGCGTTTTTATCAAAAACGACTAAAGATAGACATAGGAACATATTATGAAAAATTGTTCAAAATTAGAATCCGCATCCGCTTATGCAAAAATATAGAGGATATCCAATTTAAAAAAAATCTAAAAAAGTTAGTCAAAGATTCCGAAATTAGATCATGAATTCTGAACATTCTGTATGTCGCACCAGCTTGAAATTTTGCCCAAAGTATCTTCTGTGCCTTGCTAAAAGAATTCCCAATTATTTTATCGTAAACATCACATTTGGGGCAGTATTGATTTTTTTAATGGCGCTATGTAAATATCGATTTTTTAACAAAAATATTAATTTCCACTAAACATGCCCATCAAATAAAAAAATAAAATAGGTACGTGTAGGCCATAGTCAGTGACATCCAATAATGCAAAAATATACACAATGTTCTATTTAAAAAATATATATGTGATTATGCCGATTGTTTTTCGAACACCCTGTATAATCCAAAATAAATTTAAAATATACTCCGTAATGTCTAGTTTCACAGTGTGTTTTAGAAAAACGTTTCACTTGCATGACAAATGAGCAATCAAAGACCGGAGTTCAGCTGCAGGACCCTGTATAATTGAACCGTGCCTGTGTTCTTTATGCTACCCTGTGGTTAAAAATTCGTTGATTTGTACCCGGGAAGAACCTGTGTTTGATAGATAATTCAACACAACGTGTTTCAACAACAACTTACTGACACATGACGGACACATTGCCGTACGCCATCTAGCGAGTTAATATTTATTTTTAAATTGGTTTCTTGTATTAGCATATGTATATGTAAATAGTTTTGGTCTCACCTGTATATGTCGAGTTTTGATGTGCGGTGTATTTGACAATGTTTGTGCTAATGATGTCATACCGCAAAAAAGTACTGGACAGAGTATATAAACACCGGGTTTTGCTGTTAGAGGGGACCCACTTTCCTTCCTTCCTGACTGTTGGAGCCGAGGGGTTGGCCAGCAGGTAAAAGAGCCGACTAAGTTGACCGTCGCATATCCTGTCCGTTGGGGAGCCGAGTAGTTGGCCCCATACCAGCACTTACCCCCGGTATTCTGTGGAGGAACCGAGAAGTTGGCCTCTTCAGAATTAGCACCGTTCAGTTGGCAGAGGAGGCCGAAAAGTTGGCCTCTGCGTTTTCTCCGGTGAGGTATCGAAATTTGTTGACCCTCACAAGCACACCGCTATCCCGTATACGACTGCCGACAGATGACTGTTACCTGGACTCCTGGCACCTACCTTGCGTAAGCAGTGATTGAGGTTTTATTGCTGCATATAAACTTGTCGCATTGCTATTCTTATCTTATCTATATCTTTTGTTAGAGCTGAGCACGGGGCGCAGGGATTAGAGGTTCGCGCATTTTGAGTCGACTACCGATATTTATCTTTGTTTAATTATCTAAATCCTGGAAATCCCGAAAGTACTGTTGCAACATTACCAATATATCTTTTCATTAAATGGTTGGTGTGTTTTTCTTGGCAACAATCCCATTGGCCTCTTTCTTTTGCTAGCAAGGCTTTCAGGATTATTTTGTAGTTTTTGCAAAATAATCTTTATGAGCTCATAGGAAATATTGTGCTTGCCAATTTGTAGAGGCTTTGTTTTATGCATGACGGTGTTTAAACTCACTATTCTATTAACACACATGTAGAGCTTAGGAATTGGATCATGAAAGCCGCGTCCTCATGTTGCAATATCTTGGTGTGTGTGTGTATATGTACACATTTTTACGAAACACCCTGTATATAAATATATTTCTAAAATGTTAGATGTTGCAATCGTGCACATATTTTTTTATTCGTAAGTGTACCATCATATAATAGAAGCTAACTCACCTTGCGAATTAAGTCAGCTACTGGATAAACATTCGTTATAGTAGTTCAGTGTAGCGTGAAAGGCAAGAAGGATAGGAGAGCGATAGTGGAAAGATGGATGCATAAACCGTAGTTAAGACGATTTACTACGAACACACCACAGCAAGCGTTCGCTCTAACCATACGAGTGAGCTTCCTCAATCCCTTAAACTAGATAAGCGGGAATCCTTAAAGGGAATAATGTTATCTGCTTTAACGAATGAGAAACGGTTTGACAGTTTAATTTAGAGTAAAGAAATACAATCCAGTGCCAGTCTTTTACAGAATTATCATTCTCACCTTTAGCTATTGTTAATTTCGAAAAAAATTACCTGGTCGTTTCCAAGATTTCAGCATGCTGCACAGAAATAACATCCAATTCTCCACCATATATTCCGTGAACTTTAGCTTCCGTTTTTATTGCCCTCAAATATACAAAAATCCTTTTTTCCCTTCTTGCTCTGTATGGCACGAAATAAATTACACGTAAGGAACCACTCTGACCGTCATCTTACCAACATTCAGCCATTTATATTCGAGGCTATAGCTAAACGTTCCGCACAGAACCTTCCCCCCATTATATATTTCCGACGCGCGCGGAAGTTGAAAGGAGGTCGAAAATAAATGACTACGCGTCGATAGCAATTTATTACGGGATGGCGGGAAACCTTCAGGACCACCTGCGTCACTTATCGGCGGAAAGGAATTCTAGCGCAAAAAGAAGGACGCGAACTATTACGAGGCCCGTGCTATTCCGTTAACGTTAACGAAGAGAAGGAGAAAATCGCCTAGCATTGGTCGAACGTTTAAGATAGTATTCGGAGGAGATTTTTTCCTGGTTTTCACTTTCCCGGGTCGGTTGTACTGCCGGTTTGCCGAAAATAAATCCTACACGTGTTGCTTCTAGCGGAAGTAATACGTACCGGATAAAATGGATAAGTTTACACGAAAATGTACGGAGAAATATTCAGAGTCAGCCTAATAATAACTTATTTCATGATTATAGGCACACGTTTGCTTGTGTAAAATCTTACTTTGTCATTTGCTGCCAACTGCAAATAAATTAAATTTGCTGATTAGATAAGTCGATTTTAGGTGACAAACGACTGAAATATACATACATAGGTATAGGTTAGGTATTAAAAATTGTAAATCCCACAAAGTACATGCTGTTCAGGCTATATTAATAGTAAATTAACAATAAGCATGCATGAGAGAGAAATCAATATTTACTTTTGATATGTCAATTTATAAATCAGTGCAACCAACGTCAAAAACGAATCAAACGTCAATTTTCTTGGAACTTTTAGAACATTCCAAAAATCAAAATGGAATAAAGCAATAAATAACTGTTACAGTAATAAAGTATAATTAAAAAAATGTTTATTTCAGCAAAATTTAGAATATTACTACTTGGAAATTTTATAAGCATCAATTCAGACTATAAAATGACAATGGCACCATCTATTAAACACGTATAATATTAATTGATATCTGGTGCAGCTGTACTTAATAATTAAACGAAGCTAAATATCGGTAGCCGACTCAAACACCCGCGAAGCTCTACTCCCTGCGCTCTGTGCTCTGCTCTAACTTAGTTGCGATGGGACTCGCTAGATGGCGCACTGCGATGAGTCTGTCACTTGTCAGTAAATTGTTATTGTAACACGGAAGATTAATTATCTATCAAACATACGTTATTCCCGTTTCCAGATCAACGAATTTTTAACCATGGGGTAGCATGAAGAAAACAAGTAGGCTTCAAATATATATACATTTATTTACAAGTTCAAACAAAAGAGAAATTCTTAATCGTACACAGGTATCCAGGTAGCTTCAACAGGTAAAACATAATCTATTAAAACAATAATTATATTGATAGTCAAGTGTCGAGAGTCGTGTATGGGATAACGGTGTGCTTGTGAAGGTCAAAAAATTTCGATACCTCACCGGAGAAAACGCAGAGGCCAACTTTCCGGCTCCCTCTGCCAACGGAACGGTGCTAATTCTGAAGAGGCCAACTTCTCGGCTCCTCCGCAGAATGCTGGGCGGTGAGTGCTTGTATGGGGCCAACTACTCGGCTCCCCAACGGACGGGATGTGCGACCAACTTAGTCAGCTCCTTCACCTGCTGGCCAACTCCTCGGCTCCAACAGTCAGGAAGGAAGGAAAGTGGGTCCCCTCTAACAGCAAAACCCGGTGTTTATATACCCTGGCTAGTACTTTTTTGGGGCATGATATCATTAGCAAAAACATTGTCAAAATATACAACGCACATCAGAACTCGACATATACAGGTGAGACCAAAACTATTTACATATACATATGCTAATACAAGAAACCAATTTAAAAATATTAATTAATATTAACTCGGCGAATGAAAGGAAATAACTTGCTTTTCTTGCAACGAACGTCGGAGTTCGTTACACTGTTGTCTTCCAACCCTGTTATCCCAAACGACTCTCAAACATAGATGTAATTCTATCAGTGATTGACACAGCGACTTATTAAATAAATTCAAAGTATGCAGTTGGTGGTGGACGAAATATAAATTTCATTTGATGTTAGTTCCTTCTGTTGTAGCATACCGACACCTTGACATACCTTAAGGGCCTGTTTAAACAAAGAACTTGTTCAAAACAATTTCAACTAGCAATGTGTACAGGAATATATTCGACTAACTGACGTCTGTATGACGGAAAAGACGTTTTCGCAATTTTTTATACCAAGAAATGTAATATTGGCGACTTCTTTAGCAGATTAAATATTGTGTTTAATTACCCTTCCAAGATATGCATGTTAGTAATTAGAAATAAGACTACATTAGAATTTGATGTGGATAGGAAAAGAACGGGTACGCTTCGTTATATTCCTGCGGATTTCCAATATTGTGTCCAACACAAAACGGCAAGTCAGAATTTTTTGGTTCACAGACTCATCATCTTTCTCTTGAACAAGGTTAGGTAGGAGGAAGACGTTAAAATCATAAAAGATGCAGTTAGGTGTAATGGTTTTCAGCCTCAGGTTATCTATAAGTGAATTAGGCACAAGGAATCCATTATTTTTGGAGAAGACGTCAAAGACACACCATTTGTTACCCTCCCGTTTGCTGACTTTATCACTATAAAGGTTTGACTAAACTGTTCAAAGAAATGGATCTTAGAATAGTTTGCAGTTGTGGGACTAGTTTACGAAATCGGATTGGCTTTTATACTAACGCTTAATGTTGGTCACAATATAAGCAAGCGTGCATAGCGCTGTGGACTGGACCTGGGTACTCAGGGAAGGCGAAAGTTGGAGATTTACAAAAACTTCTTGTTTAATGAATAGTGATATAAATGTGAAAACTGATAGAATCACAAACAAAACGACGAAGATACAATAATGTCAGTACAAATCAATTTGACAACATTGAGAGGAGTTAATTTAAACCTGTCCAACCTACAAAAATACAACTGACTATTATTTTTTGAAGCAGGAATTTTTTTATATATCTGCCACAACATTACGTTTTTATTTAACTAAACAAAAAATAGCATTATGGTAGTTTACGTTATCAGGAGGCTATATTAAGCTTTTGTGTGCATGTAAATTTGCATTTTAATTGTATAGCAAAATATACTTAAACTTGCGTTTAACCATCTTAATCTGCAATCGAACTAATTGCACGTGCAAAAACACTATTAGCATGAATAAAATATATATAATAATGTACAAAGTTTTATTTAGCGATTTTACAAGATAAGCTCAAGTAATTTGTACTTAAAATAAGGTTATAATTGGTTGCATGCTTTATCATAATACGATATGGCTTTTAAAGCAAATAATAATTGCAACTATTACAAAAGGCAAACATATTTATGGAGCTCGACCTTTAAATTTATAACATAAATGTGATTTTATCTGCCTAGATATAAATAGGAATGAAGTTAAAATAGCAAAATAAATGTAGGTGGCCGATTTAAAGTTCAAATCTTTTCTTAATAGAAATTGTGTAGGTGAACCACCAGAATATCGCGAAATATATACACGTACGCTTGTACATATGTGTGTGTGCATCACTTCGGTATTTTCCTAGCGAGTTCAGCTGCCCATAACTTAGTGTAATCTTATTTCATGCTTCAATAAACTTTATCGTCGCTATAAATACTAAAAGAACTGCTTTAGGTACTAGAAAATATTGGAGGTGAACCCCTGCAATAAACAAATTTAGCATTTAAATGTATTCCCTGATTTAGTATTATTTCGTTTCGAATTATGGATATATGAATGTATAACTGCACATTGCTCATTCTACACACACTATTGGAATATATAAATGAGGAATAAAAGTGGATAAACCCAAATTTTAACGTAATAGAGTTATGGTACATACATGCCTATGTTAACTGTGTAATTTTGATTTGCTCTATTCATTTTTATAAGCCATTATGAGCAAAACTGGAAAAGAAGCTTGTTTAAACTGCATTTAAAGCCATATCTGTTGGCGTTAATTATAAAATGCTAGTTTTATATTGTATTTTGTTCTGTTTGGTGAACACGGTAGTATAAAGTTAGTTTCTGAAATACCAATTACCAATCGGTAACTTTATTGCATCAATTAGACCTCAACATTAGTGTTAAAGACGGAAATACAGGTAGTATGGTAAAAAAAATTAAAATTACATAACGAAAGAAGAAGAAGATGGTTGTTTGAGTTTGTGCTTTGACCTACAGCAGGTACAACCTTTATCCAGAACCTCAAGAATGGAAAATATTCAAAATCGAGCTTTTCGAGAAGATGAATAAAAAAATAGCAGAGACTATTGACAAGAATAATGATAAAGAAAATTTTTGATAGGAGTAACAAAGTAGATATTAAACTTGCTCAGGATTCTATAAGTTTGCATCTACGATGGGAACTACCTAAAACCTTACAAGAAAGGGCAAATCTGTAATAAATGTGCTAATTTTGCCGCCCAAACACCAGATACCAGAAAAGAACAAAAAGAGTTTATGGCTCTGATGGAACCACATAGTAAGAGCGAGATGATTTGCAATGGTAATACAAAGAGCTACTTCATTCACCTACGGCTAATGGAAACGAAGAAGTTACCGAAAACTGTAGTGACAATGAGGTATGTCACTGCTGACTGACGATATAACTGTTTGCGTCTAAATTCCGTTTGGTTTTGTCTAAATTTTGTTTATGTTTCGTTAGTGTTAACTTTAGACAAAATATATTCCTTTGTTCCTAATTAATCTTATTTATTTCTCACAATAGACCATGAGCGCTTATTATAGGCATTTTTGTGTTTATTATATTTATTTCAAGAATTTTGGAGCAAAGTCAGTTAAATCCAATATATTTTTGGCAATATTTCCAAACCTAAACAAAAATTACACAAAAAAAGATGCTCCTACAGAAAGCCTGCCAATGCAGCAGAATTATCTTCCATTCAGTCTTTTGATACATTTTTACTTTCTCTTCCAGTCGTAATAATAACAAAATCAAATGTATTTTGGCACTTCAGGCTTTGGTACAAACGTTCTGCCTTAATTTCTTTTCACTTTTCTTTTATACTATTCTACGGTACATCTTACGGGCTGTGTTGGTGACTTAATGTCAGCATCAAACCATCGACGTTATTACAGAATGAAAGACATTCTTTCGTTCATGAATACTGTGACACTTTTTTATGACGATTACGAGACATGGAAACATGTGTGACTGAAACTAACAGCTTCATCCTGCTACTTGCGCTTGAGTTTTTGACAAATTCATATCTGGAATAAGGTCATTTAATTCTGACTGATTTACTAAGTGGTGTTGGTCAACACCACATTCAAATTTGCAGCTCAACAATAAGTGGAAATCTTGATACTGGCAAGGCTTTTGAATGAAGTACTGGACGAGTATCAGAAGTCAGAAGACACACTAGCGTAACTAATGTTCTTCTTACTTTTGTCGGAGAATCCGAAAGTTTTCGTGCGGCAATCACCGAAAGGGTCTTGCCAAATCATGGGTCTTGCAAATGGCTTACACCTCTTACCGTCTGAGCAGCCCGTCACAGTAACAGCACACCTAAACGCAGCAAATGTGTGGAGCCTTGATGTTAAATTTTTAGACCAAAATAGTGAAAATATACATTTTCTATTAAAGGCATAATATTCCATTTACTTATGTCCTTGGATAGCGAATTTACTAAATAGAAGCTATTAGGATAATTTTTATACGCACGGGACATTAAGAAATGAAAAGACATTCAGCTATCCCATACAAACTTTCTATTGGTTTCAGAGTACAAATGGGCGTGGTCTAAATACTGTGGCAAGGACATGTATAGACATGTCGACTAAATACTCAACACTACAATATGTAAATAAATAATTTGATTTTTTTTCTTGGGTAACAGCAATGAAACGTCAATTAATTGTGGTTGTTTATTTCTATTGCTTAGTAAGAAAAGATTTGAACTCTTTTTTCCAACGGCAAAGACTCCTTGTCTTCTTCAATAAATAAATATTGTATAATATGTATTCAATTTGGTTGGTTACAGAATCTAACCCAAAGAAGTACTTATAGAAGGCACTAATCAAAAGCAAGGGACATTAATCGGACTAAAACGAACCTCAAATAGATGATGTGACAACCTGATGTCTTGAGGTTATGATATTTTTAACTCGAAATGACGTAATAATCACGCTAATTTCTGACGTTCTTTGGCAATTTTAATGGCGTATAATTAACGACAATAGGATGTAATCTGCTTATTTGGGAACAGGCTTTGGTTTTGGTGCAAAAAGGTGTTCCATTGTTAAGAAACCTATGCTGACTTATTAAACTAAGGATTATGGTAATAAGATAGAAGTTCCAGCTGAATAATATGGTAAAGAAGAGATTAAATAAGCCTCGCAATATAATGAAGTATAATGAATTGATTTCATCATTATATGTGATGGACGAATTTAAACCAATATTTATAGATTTTATATTAATGTATAATTCAGTGTTCGGCAAAACTTCTGTGGATGTAGAAGAATTCGATCATTTTAAGATTTAAGTGAAGAAGAAAGAAGAATAAGAATAAAATAAACGTCAAACCGTCACCTGTATGTTAGTTTAACCTGATGTTATTTCTATATATAGCTTTATTTGACTCACAAATAAACTGCGGTATATAAACGTGACTTGACGTGGACTTGACTTGAACTGACAATTCTATTACATAGCTCTCTACTCTAGCGTTGCTGTGCGACATGTAATTGTTTTTCCTTTTATTACAACATAACGAATATAAACATCTACGAGAGAACTAATGAAATTTGATCACGCAGAGTTTCGCAGTCACAGATTTAGCAAAAAATATTGGAATTGTCTCTAACGAATCACTATGAACCAAAATACGCATTGTTACCCATAATGCCGCACATAATACTAACAAACATGCCATAAAATATAATCTGCAATAAATTCACTAAGCTGTTTACATAATATTTAATACAGTTTAAGCAATTTGTAACGCTCTAACCGACCATCTCAAACTACCCGTAAACTAATCCCCCCGGAAACTCCGGAGTAAACTTTCTTGTCATCGCACAGCACTTTACGACTACCAACATACTTGGAGAGTTTATGAGTCTTGCATCAGAACTTTAACTGGATTTACCGTTGCACTTAACCTCGTTAACCGAAACAATGACCAACGTCCGTCGAACGTCGAAATTGCGGCTTTCGAACTTACCCGGGAGCAATAGTTTTGAACTCTAGTTGCCCGTAAAAGTTTCCCTTTGTGCTGGTTTATAGAGGCAAAGAGGAGATTTGTGTGTAGCCTAACTTATAAATGATAGTAAAATATACATGATGTTCATTTTTATGTTTATATTCATTTTATTCGACAATGAAACAAAAATACCCTCACTCGGGGGAAGGGAGGGGAAGAGAGGCGGTGGAGAGGCGAAGGGGGTGGATATTTTATGATCGTCGTAATTTTCCATTATGAGGGTAATTAAAGCTGATAGGACGGTACAAAATTGCGAAGTTGGAACATTATATAACTTTCGAGGGTGTAGAGTGATTTTTTTAAAGAATTGTATTTTTACGACAGCCATTAAAGAAATTTTAACGTACCTTAGGGCGTTAATATTATGTCTTATTCGTCGTCTGGATACTGTATGTAGGTTTCCTTAAGAAAAAAATGATTGCTTTATAATCCAGGTACTAAAAGTAAATGCAAACTATTAAACGTCAAAAAGAAAAATAATCTCTTATAGGTTATGTATCAATCATTAACGTCAACGCAAAGGAATCTTTCTTAAATGAATAAATTTCATAATTTAACTTGGAGAACTGTACTACTTCATAAATTTGAAGCTTATATTATTAGATTAGATTTAAATTCAAGTTTCGCCTGTATAGGTCAAGGTTAAATCTGATTCGAGGAGAAACTAGAGCTTTATTATGTTTGCCTCGTATAGAAGTTTAATTTAAGATTTGCTTTTTAGGTTACGTGTCAATTAGCTATCTCGTAAAATTTGCCAGTTTAGATGAAATATATCATATACGTGGGGAAATATGACGAATTCAGTGTCCAAGCCAGTTTCGATAAAATCTTCATGTGCAGCGCTTGTGACTGTACCTAATTTTTGAGCGTCAAAACGCAGAGAATTAGCACTTTATGGTTAAGTTTTTCAGCTTCTTTACTATAATATTCTGAAAATACAACTGACTACCTACTACTTCATAGGACAGCCATTTCCTTTACAATAGTTTTTGTTAATGATAAATGTTGTTTTGAAAAAAAGGGCGTCAGAGAGAAGGTTTCGTCAGAGAATTTATGAAAGAATGTCGACTATGAGAAAACCCGAGCCCACATCAGTTGCTTGGCTCATGGCATTTAACCGAGTCGACGTTGGAAATTCTTATGAGTTACTTAGGGATGTCAGATTGAAATACTCATTCACAGCTGAACAAATCTACAAGGTGTACAGTGTGTGTGTGCCATGAGCGCCACTGGAAAGTATATCCCTCCATTCTTTGTTTATCCAGAAGTGAGAATTATTCCGAAATTTTTAGAAGGCGCTCCGCTAGATTCAGCAGCCGTTCCGCATATCACAAGGTGAATGACAGCTACCAACTTTGTCATTTATTTGAAGCATTTTGGCTCGCACACTCGCTCAAGTATTCAGCGTTTCATTTTGCTACTCATGGACAATCACGCTTCTCTTGTTACCATTGAAGCCATTCAATTTTGTAGGGAGAGTGGAATAGTCATGCTCGGATGTCTTCCTCAGACTAGTTACCGATTGCAGCCCCTGGATGTGGGGTTTTATGGACCTTTAAAGCCAGGCGTGTGACGACTTTCTGGTATTAAACCCAGGCATTTGCGTAACTATAACACATATTCCAAAAATATTTGGTAAAGCTTACTTTAAGGTGGCTACTATCCAGACTGCTGTTAATGCAATCAGAGCAACAGGGATTGAACCTTTTGGCAACATTTTCAGGGATGAAGATTTTCAGCCATCCTTGACTACTGATATGCCAACTGTTGAATTGACTGCTCCTGCTTTTGAAATCCTGCCAGAATCACTTATTGAGCATTCTGATTCTGCGATAACACCTACTGCGAATTATTCTCCTGCAAGTAAGGACCCTCAGCCACAGTCTATGACCTCCCAAACTAAGTCTCAATTTATGGATCTAACTCCATCTACTTCTTTGGCCCTTTCTCCACTTCCAGTGGCAAATGAAAGGACTGCTAGAAGAAACTGCTGTCGTTTCTTTTCTCAGGAACTACTGTAAAAGAAGCGTTGAAACAGGAAAAGAAGGATCAAGAAGAGAAAGAGCTGAAACGATAAAAACTATAAAGACGAACAAAACAACAAACCATGACGTCAATTGGAGTTCCCTTCATCTTCTGAGGACGAACCACCTCATTCGATACCTTACAGCGACACTGATAATGAAGTTTTATAAAAGTTCTTTTAATATTTTTTTATTGGTTACTTGTTAATAAAGGTTTTTATGTTTTCAAATCACATCATCTTACCCCACCCGAATCCTCATCTTATCCTACAGCTGGGGTAAGATGACGAAATTACAATTTTTTGAAAAAGACTAGTGCGTCTCTTTGGAAATGAAGGACGCAATTAAAAAAATGCCTGCTATCAGATATGAAAGAAGTTATCATAAAAATTTCAGTTCTTAAACTCATTCACAGTCGTCAGGTAAAATCATAGAACCTTAACCTCGTCATCTTACTCTGCCTACCGCTACATAAACAACATTAAAATATTTTGTCCTAAACTATTAAGGAAATTCCAAACAATGTACCCTCAACGGAAACATGAAAACAAAAACAGAATCCCGTTTAAAAAATTGATGATCCAACTGAACACGGACTAAGATAATGCCGGTAAAGCAGTAAAAAGATTTTTCTTGTGCGTTACGACTATTTTTTAGGTACGCCCGAGGGAATAACTCAACGGGAATTTTGTCTAATGCCCGAAACGAACAGACAAACAGACCAGAAAAGGTTCTTTCGGTAATGAAAAAATTAAATTATAGAAGAGGAACAGGCGGATAATGAAAGAACATGGGATTGCTACCGATTTATTCGATTTTAAAAGGGAACGGATAACATGAAAGCAATAGAATTAATATTGTAGGTACACGGATATTCAATGCTGCTTACCAATCGGCTTTTTTGGGAGTGAGAAATTGCTTTTTTCCGTTTTAACTCAGATGCGAAGTAATGGATGGCATACGGTATGAATTTATTATTTTAACGCGTCTTTCGGGTGTACGTGGTAAATAAGGCAATAATGTCAATAGAAATACGGTGGCTAATATAAAAAAATGAAGGAAAAACTCATAAAACCAGAAACCGAAGTACTGAATTGATTGACTAGTTATAAATTTTATACTAATGAGTAACTCAATATTCGGCAAAACATTTGCGCATGTAGAAGAATTGGATCGTTTTAAGATTTAAGAGAAGAGGAAAGAAGAAGAATAAAATAAACGTCAATGCGTCAAGTATATGTTAAGATAACCTATATAAACATCTACGAGAGAATTTAGTTTTAGAATGTTGCCACTAGGTGGCGCCACGCATTTTTTTAAATGATAGATTAGCTAAGAATTTTAAGATTGGTTTCTTTTTCTGAAAAATCAACGACATCTAGAGCTACAACCGAGCTAATCTTCCAGGATTTTAGAAGTTATGAAATGGTCAACATAATGAACGTAATTGTAAAAGCGTTATTTCAAGCTAATGAAAATTAGAGAAAAATGAATATCGGCCTAAGTAGGTAGCGTTTCGTTACAAGATCATTCAGTAAACAATTTTTTATTATTCTAGAAACGAATCTCTTCAGAAACAGTAATTCAGACAGGAATAAACAAATTCCTCTCATTATATAAATTAACTTTTTTTAACCTTTCATCAGTTAAATAAAAGACGTGGTTTCCATTTCGCACCTCATTATTTTTTCCACTTAACCGTTTATTATGCAATACAGAATATGCTGCGAGAGATTCGTTATCCGTTCTTTTACGTCCACTCACTTCTGGTCATAAATAAAGAGCAGAAAATGTTGCTTTCGTTTTTTTTGCTTCCTACGAAGGTTCTAATTGTCATTAAGCGAAAAAGGAACTATACAACCGAGCACCACCCATGGCTTTTCGCACATTTATCATTGTCTCCTAGTTGTGTTCGTTAAGATGCTGCTCAGGAATTGAGGGTGGTAATTAAAGTAAAAGAGAGCAACGGAAATAAAGTACAGGAATTGCTCTTTCCAGTTCGGAAGATTTTCACATTTGCAACACGTTCTAACTAATGACAATAAAGTTATTTCTAAGTTAGATATATAATTCGTTTGTATTAGCATTCGCACATTTAGATACCTCTAGAACTAATGAACTAACTTGCTAATTTCGAATTCTTCGACGATTACTGGTTTTCGGAAGGGGTGGAATAAATGACCCTGTCGTGCGCTGAATTCGAAACGTTACCCCATCTAGACGATAGGGAGCATAATTAATTTCAAGTCGGTTGAAAAATTGAAAAGAGAGTTTTATAACTTTAAAACTGTTGTTTAAGAAGTGGCAGTAAATCTTTTGTGAAAGCAGAGATGCGCGATTTTAAAACGCGCTTTAAAGATTTTAAATTAATGGATAACTCAGTGTTCGGCAAAACTTTTGCGAATCTCGAACAATTTGATGCTTTAACTTATGCTTCATACCTTGGCCACTAGCTAGAATTACACAACTGATGATTACGCAACTGATGATGATGACAGATTAGTAACAAGTAACACGGACTTCTACCTGTTATCGATTACCCTATTTTTACGAATCTAATGTCCGCAAAAGAAAATAATGAGGTCGCTACTTTAGCTACGCTTTATCCTTCCCACCGTACGGATATTCGATCTGCCGTTGTTCCGTTTTACGACTCGCCCTTATATGTATACATACCGGATTTATAGCGCGTACCGTGAAATTACAATCCTTTCTAGAATCAGACGAGAGCCGATAAAGTCAACTACCGAACGGCGTCGCAAAATCAAACGACTCCTGGCTGCAACCGATGCCCGTATTGTTCGTTACGCGTGTGACCCTTCGGGCCGTTAAAAATTTATGACAACGACTTCATCTTGACGAAGAAATTGGATGGATGGGATTGGCTAATACCTCCTTAGAGGGTGGCGGTTTTCGTATAGTGCGTCGACGGTGATTTTATGCTGCGGACAACATAAAAATCAACAGGCTACCGTTTTATCGAAATACGATTCTAAACTGTAATCCTAGAGTGTGAGCGGGTGTAAATTTTATATTAACGGAATATTATTTCAGCGGAGAATCGTTACTTAAGATGCTACAGGACAATACCAAGGTTGCGCTGTATTATTAAAATAAATCGATATTTTTCCGCGACTTCTTTCATATGCTAAGCGAATTTATTCAAATTTATTCATATTCTTGTGTATATGTGTGCAAAAGGAAACGGCATGAAATTGCGCGCGAGCTGACATAAATAAAACGTCATAGCTGTCATAGGGTTCTATTTTTTAAATCCAATCTAGCGGCGAAGTACGTTTTTGCTTCGCTAGAAAGCGAAAGTTCGGCCTCAGCATCAGCTTTTTCGTTTAACTTAATAAAGAGTCCATAACAAAGTTTCAAGGATTCTCCGCACCGCGGCGCTGCTCCTTTCATTCTAATTATTTATTCTTTTCCTGTGAGCTTTTCTTTTCCCTTCAATTCTCTCGGTCTTTGATGGTGGAATGAATAAAACCAGGTGAATGGACGGTTTCGTTCGTTTTCTCCCTCTTTAATTTAAACGAGTAACGTACAACGATAAAATTCTTAAAACTTGTGTGTTCGTAAATATATTTTAGCATATAGATTATGCATAATTGATCAAATACTATGTCAGCTATGTTTCACTTAATTCTGGACGAGATCTAAAGATTGCTTTTATATTTTAGTCACCGTTGATCTGCAAACTTCTGAAGCACGGAGGAGAGGGAGAGGGGAGGGGGGCTTGTGGTTGTAATATCCGCCGGCTTAAAGTACGCCTACTCTAGGTGGCAGTGCTTGTGTAGGATACCGTGAGCTATGGGCAATCAGTTGTGTGGGATTCTCTGATCGGCTCCCATTGCTGAAAATGAGTTCTTGCGTTGGCATTGTGAAGACCACAGAATCAGGACTGCACCCCTTTTTTTGCTCGACTATTCAGCTTATTGTCCTCCCATCTCCAGTAGCCTGCCACAAAAATCTGACTGCATTTCTAGTAGTATTTCTTTGGCTCAGAACTTTGAGAGTGCAGGCAAGAGTTTTTAGTGCTTCTTCTCTGTATGATAAAGTACATATGCGTGCAGCATTGTAGCATTATTGGGCACACTCTATGTATGTTACCACTGCAATCATCATGCTGCTCAATTAAATCAGTTGTTTGGTAATATGGCTTTGTAGTTTTTTGACAAAAAGCTGGATGTAGAAGTAGTACTAAACAGGTATAGCTTATAATCTCTAGAAGCGCAATATCCGTATGGAGTGTGACGGGATGGCTAACCATTTCGTTTCAATCCAGTCTATCATTAGTTCATTTATGACAACTTTTATACCTCAGCCCAACGATATGCTCGTTAATAAATTGTACGTTGAGCCTAAGAGGTCGGTCAAGGTCATCAAGTTTGTTGTCATGTTTACATAAAATATTCATAACGACTCAACGACTTAGGATGGAAATTTCATTCTGCCGGTACACTAGTTTAATCTAACTAAAAGTAAATATACAATGTAAACAATATCAACTGACTTACTTCGTATAATGTCACATTTTAACCGTTAAGTTGGTACTAATTTTGAACAATAACACTTCAACTATGATTGAACCGCCATCTAAGATAGTTTCTAACAATATTTCGTGGAAGTTTCTCATAGACAATTATCTGGTTTACCGAGCAAGCGCTGCGAACTACTTATCCGTCAACGAAGATAATAACCCATTAAATAAGTTAAGCGATTGTTATTAAAGCGTAACAGCTCTCGACGATGGCGATACTTCCGAAACTCTTCACTTGAGTTCGTCTCAGCCATATGTGAAAGACGGTAGTTCCAACTTGTATATAAGCGCGGCCATTAAACAAGTTTAGTTCAGTCGTCCTCATCAAATGTACAACCGTACCAGCGACGGACGTACCGAACTTTTAAGACGTAGAAAAGTAAATTGTTAACAAGTCCTCCGGAACCGTTTTATAGCTTTCAAACGCAGGCACTGGGGTCAAATACAATTTAACTTCGAAAAAACTTCTAGCCAATTCCATTCCAAGTCTTCGATTGGTTAGTTCGGTTCTTTCTCTATGTGTCGTTACTTCTCTACTTTTAGGTTGGATCGATATTAGACATTTTTGTTTGGGGGAAGGTATATATTGGTTTTAAAATTTAATATTTTCCGTTCGCTCGCTCAGTTATTATTGAGTCGTAAAAAGTTAAACGTGTTTAGGACGATTTATTTTTATGATATCAAAGTCTGTCAAATAAAATTTTTGTTTGGAACTTTTCGCGTTAGCACAAGTATTATTATTTCGGTTGGGAAAAAAGTTCAATAGAAACCAAGCCGATTGATATTCGAATACGCATGTGACACAAAATTATCCTTTGTTGTCTGAAAGGAATCTTTAGTTTAAATACAAATCTTCTATGCTAAAAATCGTAGAAATATTTTGTAGTAACAGTGAGAGATATTCTATATTGATCTAACTATTTCTGCCAATAATATTTTGAAACTAAAGTCTCGAGAGAGCTGCAGTGGTAACACGACCGGTTTTTAGTTGCAAGGACAATTAGAGATTATAATTACTTAGGATGAGGCAATGTTGTAACAAATTCCAGAAAAAAAAAACAGCAATCATTGCAGTGATAGGCCGCCAAGAAACTCAGTTTGGAAGCCACTGCAATTATGCAGCAAAATACATGCAAACTGATTTGTGAGACTTCTGAGAAGCTTTTAAAGATAGAGCAAGGAGAAGTACCACAAAATTGCTGCATCAACGCGGCAATTTGTCAAAGCTTGTGGTATATTGTCTTTTCAATTGTAGTGGCTGCAGGTGCAGTGGTTGGACGGATTACCACTGCAATGTTTGTATTTTTGTGAATCTAAATGTGTTGTTCAAGCTTCCTCTCGATCTCTTAGTTGACACACGCGACTCCCATATTTTCTTGACCGGTCTGTGGCTGCTCAGTCGGATTAAGTGTCCATACCACCTCAGCTGACTTTTTCCAATTTTCTTGATAACTGGTTCTATTGCCAATTGCTCTCTTATTACTGTATTCCTTATTCTGTCTCTTTTAGTTATTCCAAGGACTCCTCTCAATTACTTCATCACCATGCTCTCGATTCTGGATTTCATTCTTTTGGTGAGCACCCAGCTTTCACGTCCGTAAGTTAACACTGGAAGAAACACTATATAAACAATCCATATAAATGTGTTCCTCATTAAGTGATATAGCTTCTTACCTATGTATACTCTTAGGTATTTGAAGGCTTCCACTTGCTCGATATCCTTGCTGTCGATTTTTATGATTGGTTTTGAGTCAGTTTTCCCTAATACCATGACCTTGGTTTTACTGACATTTATTTTTGAGCTTCTAGGTTGTAGTGCTTCATTGCATAAGCTCAAGTTGGCAAATACGACCACATCATCTGCAAATGCACACTCCTTCAGATACTCCGCCTCTGTGTTGCCCACGTATATGTACGGCTTTTATTCTAATTTTTACTTCTTTGATGACGTCATCCATTACCATGTTAAATAGTATTGGGCTCAATACTCCTCTTACTTTGTTGTTCTGCTCTTTGTATTCAATGTATCTTACATTTGTTCCTTTTTTGAGATACTTTCTCCATATGCGTTTCTTTTCTTTTACTTGTTCTTTTATCACGTCACTTCACCATGCAGTTTGTTTCTTGTTTTTATTTAGTTTTATATTTTGAACGTCGTCCACATTTTTGTTGATCCTTTCTGTTCACCATTCAAATTTTGATCTCCTATGTTTGTTTCCACCTTTACTAAATAATGGTCGCTATTAATTTCTAGACCTCTGCTAACTCTTACATCTTTGATGTCTTTCGTATAGGGTCTGTTTATTAGTGCGTAGTCTTGTAAAGTACTCTTTCATCAGCTCGTTTTTAGCTCTTTTCTAATCTATGCCTTGAGTTTGGTAGTAACCTAGATATTTATATAGCTCGTCTTCTTCCATTCCTTTTATTCTTTTCTTTGAGTTCTTTTTTCTCATAGCCTTCACCCTCGACTCATTTCCCTTTTACCATAGCGTTGGTACGGCATTTGTCCAATCCAAAATTCATCCGTATATCCTTACTGGAGCTAGTGGTGCAGTTTAATAGTGTTGTGCTTATGGTCACTTGCATGTATTTTGAGGTCATCCATATAAAGTAGGTGGCTGATTTGATTTTCACTTCTGTCTAATCTGTAACCTCTCCTCAGTTCATTAAGGCGTATGGTCAACGGTTTTAGCGCCATACAGAACCATAACGGGCTTAGTGCATCCCCTTGGAATATCCCTCTCTTTATTTTCACTTTACCAACATGCTTTGTAGTACTTTCAATGTAGAGTTTTATATTTGTTTGCCAAGTTGTCATTACCTCCTCCAGAAATTTGCTCAGTGTTGGCTCAACCTGATGAATCTTAAGCGTTTCTATTAGCAACGAATGCGGTACGCTGTCAAAGGCTTTCCGGTAGTCTATGTAGGCTGTGGTGGTGGTTTTTTGGTTTTTTTTTAGCATCCTCAACTATAATCGAATCTATAATTAGTTGCTCTTTGCATCCTCTTGATTTCTTCCGACAGCCTTTCTGTTCTTCATCCAGCCGTTTATGTTTTTGTAGGAAGGAATAGATTTTCTCTGCTATTATTAACGTTAGGATCTTGTAAAATGTTGGCAAGTATGTTATGGGTCTAGACTTGTCAGGTCTTGTTGATTTAGATAAGTGGTTCGTTGTGTCATAAATTCTGGCATCCTTTGCGGTTGCTCTAGGATTTGCATGAAACATTTAGCAATATGCAATGAGTCGATTTGATTTCTTCCAGTTGAGTGTTTTTCGGAGAGCATGCATCACATCGTCCGGTTGAATTTATATTTTGTCCATAGCTATAATAGGCCCTATTGATCTTTTAACTCATTGAATCCACTTAATGTTAGCGTGTGTTACTGGAGTGGACCATAGTTCGTTCCAATATCTCATTATCTTCGCCGCGTCCGGAGTTTCAGCATCAGGTGGGTTATGTTTCCTTCCGTTGATGTTCAGCATCTTATAAAGTGACCTTTCATTGTTCTCGAACAGGTTGTTATGTTGCCTTTGTTTCTTACTCTCCACATATCTCTTAAGTCTTGCCGCCTTCGCCGCTAAGTTTTGTTTTAGATGGTCTACAATGTCAGATATGCATACATAGTTGGATTTTTCTCGTTTATTATTATTATTATTATTATTATTATTATCATTATTTACCTCCATCCATCCACCTTATCCAAACATGCAAGTTCGGTTTACCAAATAAGCATTATTATTATTATTACTATTATTATTATTAAATATTTTCACAAATTATAAAAGATATAGGTAGGTACATATATGTATATTGGAATATCAACATATCAACTAAGTTTTCCGATACAACGGAAGCAACTCGATGTTATAACAAAAGAACTGAAAACGAAAGAAAATAAATACGAAACACGAACATGTGCCTTTTCGTGTGGCAGGCATATAAGCGTGTGCAGAAAAGAAGAAAACGTTATGAGATGAGCTGCTTCGTTCTGTGATTGATTGAGGCGAAATCTCTTTATTTGATTTGCTACTAGTGATTTATTTCTGATTTCGCATTTCTTTGCTTGTATTCTCTGTTACAATACAAATATAATACAAATAGAAATTGTATTGTAGTCAAGAGACACGAGAATGGTTGATTACAGTTGATTTTGTGGATTTAGTTGCAGGCTATATTTTTACTTGAAACGTGTCACAAAAGCAATTATTTAATTTAGAAATATTATATTTCTTAGTCCGTCAAATTTAACAATTCGTCAATAAGTCCTCCGCCATTCCCCCAGCACAAAAGCCGTGTAAATGAATCCAAAACGTAAAGTGAATAAATTAAAGCTTTAATTAAATTTAGCGAATGAGTTATAAAATTCCTATTGTCCTGACTCGAAAACGAAAATGGATCCCCCCATTGTACACCTTCCCCCCATATTTTGTTCCGTATTTAGAACTTTGTCGGAAAAGTTAAAAGCACGAGTTAATTACCTGCAACCGAATAATCATTCTCATCACGAAACAGAAGATAATGAAATTCGATAAAGGTTCCCTTTTATCGTAGAATTTTACTTTCTCCTGTTGTGTTTTTCAGTTCACTTACATTCTCGATAAAATAAGATTACAACTTATATACAGTGTAATCCTCTGACACGTCGATCATATTCGTGACATAATCGTCATTCGAGATATGACGCCATTGATAATTTTTTTCAACACCCGATCATGCCAATTGAAAGAGTGTGTCATTCTACGTACACACCGCAAAAATATGATTACATTAGCGTATGTAGGTTGGATAACAAAATAAAAAAATCATTTATTATTATTATTATTTATTTATCAAGTTATTTAAGTCATTTAAGTACCGCACCACACATTCATTTTCTGAAGATATTGAGTGCGATACTCCATCATCCATCAGTGATTCTCGGTAGCCCAATAATGAGAGTTTTGCATATTGACATGGTCGTTCAAAGCAAAGTTAGCTTCGTCAGAAAAAATTATGTTTCTTACGAAATTATTATCATTAGTGCATGGCTCTTGCGTTTGCTCAGTTACTAATGTGCAGAACTTCGGATAACAGGCGACCTCCGATTTAAAGAAGCCCTCTCGCGAGTGACAGAATGGTCCCCAGCTACTCGTGGGAACGATATGGATAGAAATATTGAATTTAGATAGCCAAATTAAGCAAACAGATACCGACGGAGACGAACAGGCAAAGGACAAGGACGAATGCGAACGGAAGCTGGAGGAGGCGTCAATCTTTGCTAGAAGGAGTTTCCTGGCTAGAACCCCTCCCTCTACTCTCTCTGTGCCGACTGTGGAAGAGCAGATAGCACCGGCTGTTGAAATGGATGACCCATGGCAAGATGAAAAAATGGACGGTAGCCCCATATACCAATTGACTCAAGAGGAAGACCTGGCCCAAGCAGCTAAGAAAAGAAAGAGAGGGCTAATATCACCACTCAAACAGAAAGAGTCAAGGTGGGAAAGTAATCGGGAAGACATGACGGAAGTTAACAATAGCCTAGCAAAGGTGGTAAAGCGAACGAGGGAAAAATTGGTTAATGAAAGCACGAAGACGAAGGTGGAGATAAAGCACTTGGTCCGGGAACTTGCATACCTGGTAGACCACCTGGAAAAACACGTAATCCAATATCAGGAGAGACATGACTGCACGGTACAAAGGCAACCTACGGAGACGAGAGAACTAGGTACCCAAACGGCAACTGTAGGAAGGTCGGTGGCAGTCCAGGCAGAGAGGAGCGATATTGAGCGTGAGAAACTGAGAGCGGAAGAAAAAACGAGAATTGATATAAGGGAGGCCCTTGAATCACAAAGCGGCTTCGTTGGCTTGGCTAGTATATTAGATAAAAAATGGCTGGAAGATATGTATATGAGGACGCGAGAGGCACCTACAAGTCACAGAGAACTAAATCTAGAAAGCAATCTGGCTCTGGTGCTAGAGCCGGCACGGGTGACCGAAGATAAAGCCATGGAGAGCATTATGGGAATGCACCCGAATTTGAGAGCGGTAGTAAAGAATTGCGATGGTCAGTTAGACTACATGGTTAAGACAATAGCCACTAGAACGAGAAATCTGGAGACTTCGCTATACAAGTCATAACGGGAAACCCACCGTTCTCATTGCTTGCGGAGGAGCGTTTGCCACTCCACAAATCGATATCCAGAGATTCTACAGCAACAAAGGCGAGAGAAAGGCTAAGAACTCTATCCAGGTGGCAAAGATCTTGGAGTGAGCTGACCACGAAAGCGGAATGGACCAGGGGGCTTATCCATGACATAAGACAGTGGGTACAGTGTCAACACAGGAAGTCTGATTATTACCTGACGCAGTTCCTGACAGGACATGGCAACTTTAGAGGCTATCTCAAAAGAATGGGGAAAATGAGCGATGACAGCTGCCCATACTGCCAAAGGATTGACACTCCTGGACATGCAATACTGGAGTGTGCCAGATGGACGAGTGGTAGAAACACGTTAAACACACAACTGAGAGAGAGAATTTCCCAGGAGAACATCATAGCCTTAATGACTGAAAGTGAGCAGAGCTGGGTGAAAATACATGCCTTTATCAGAGAAACCCTTCGAGAAAAGAAGAGAGGCGAGCTCTCTATAGTGGCTAGGAACAGCAGACAGTAGAAAGTCAGACAACCTGGTGCCGCCGATGCATACCTTTGGGTGATCCCAGCGCACCAAGAGATGGTGAAGTAGGGGGTTTTAGCCGGTAAGAGTCCGGCACTTCTTGGCTGACAGGAGTCCATGAGGATTTCCCCCTACTACACAAAAAAATAATAATAAAAAAAAAATAATAATAATAATACGCTACTAATAATTTACGTGACCACGTGGACGAAGAGGACAGACATTGTCGGATGTCGTTTGCTGTGGAAATACCACGTCTGCACCTCAAGGTCAAGGGAGGAATCGTAAAAAGTTGACAAAATCTCTTCAAAGATGATTATAGTTGCATAACGTCGATAGAAATTGATTATGCTGATAAAAATTGTTAAAAATTAACAAAAGTCCTAAAGAGAATGATAAAAAAAATAATTAGGAAAAGGAATACGTTGTAAAAAACCACTTACCCATGTTAGGAGCACTACGCTGAGAATTTCAACCAAAACTGATTTAGATCGTCAAATAATACACGCACAAATACGTTAATTAATTAGACACAGAAATATTTGCCGAAAAACTCACTTTGAGAGTTATTGCAGATGTATTGTACGTCGTTTAAACGTTCTAGTGTTCCAGCATGCACCCTTCATGAAATAATTCTAAAAACATGAAATTTAAAATTTCTTCCAGGATTGTTTCCTGTTTTTCCAAAGTTTTCTAGTCTTCCAGCATACATGGAATAAACAATAAATATTTGACAACAAATAACAGATATGAACATAAAACAATACAACCATTTAGGATGATTGCAGAAATCATCTGTATGGGGCCGCAATAATCATATCCATTATAGAGAATCTTACGGTCTGCGCATTATTCTAATTTCATCCAGTAGACTACAGCAGAAAGTACTACACCTACTACATCCGTTTTCGCAGAGACTTTTCTCTCCATCCTCATCAGCGGAACGTGTGCCCCGCGATAATTACAAGCGTTACTTAATGCGCAGTCGAGTTTTATTAGATTAAGGCCGTTAATATTTGAACTTATTACGCTGGCTATGGTGCGGCGTAGAATGGCGCACTCCCCCGAATGTGTACTGCGAGAGCAGCAGTAAAATTCAACTTAAACGCATAGCTTAATAACTAACGGTCGTTTAGTTTAATGTGCTTTTCTGTGTTTGCTACAACATTGCATTCAAGCTGGGGTATCAACGGTTAAAAGCTAATGGTTTGTTCGTTTTTTTTTGGGGGGGGGAAAGAGGACAGGGGTTGGTTAGTTGTTTAAAGTCCTAAATATGCAATTTCTTTGGCGAATATTTACATCGAATTATTATAGAAAAAAAAGGAGTAGAATTGGAATTAATTTTGCTACGTTCAAGCTTAAAATCCCAGCTGAATTAGTTCCACATTAGTTTCAACGTAAATAAATCCCTGGCAGTCACCGCTCTACGCCAGTAGCTTTCACAAAATGCCCAACAATTTCGAAAGCTCTCTCGCAAAATTACTATTGATTATTTGTTTCGTGTAAAATATCTGACAATCATAATGGATATCCTGCTGGGTGCGCCAGTTATTTCCATAATTTGTAGGTTAACACCTACTACGTAGGGTATTATAAATCATAATAAAATGCGATCGACAAGTTTCCCTGGCGGTGTATACATATATATTTCTTCGGTAAGTTTTGCAAATAAATAAGGAGAATGAAGGAGAAAAATAATGTAACGGTCGATTACTTCTCTCGGAAACGTACATGTGGGACGTATTTCAGATGAATGTGTCAAGTAGATGTCTCGAGGACCGTCGGCCGTCGCCAAACGTTATCCTACTCAAATATCTGATCCCGTACTTATCACGTTCAATTTAAAGGGCTCGGTAAATTTGAACTGCTTCTTCTTGAAATGTTTGGTGATTGTGGAAGGAGAAATGTTGAAATTTTGCAAGTAAGTTGCGGGTGAGATATACCGCCACGTTTGTTGAAGTTAATACAAACATTTACTTCTTACTTACTCTTCTGTAGTAGGATAGAAAAAATATCATCTCTGTCTTGTAATTTGATCTTTCAAACTTAACGATTTTTTTGGAATTTTTGGAATGAGGGGATCAATTTAACTCTCTAGCTCTTTTAGTTTTCGAGATATTCGCGTTTAAAGTGTATTTTAGTCGAAATTCTTGCGTTATTTACCACTTTTCGACACTTTTTATCAATTTCAACTACTTTCCGCAAGTTTCCATCCCTCTCCCGAGCATTCCAGAGCATATATCATAACCAATCATAATTTTCGAGCATATGAGAATGTACCTATTTCGCATCTTTCCACCACACTGCGTAGCATTCCATCATACGCTATAAAAGTTCCCACCTTCCGACAACATTTTTTACGGCTTTCCGGAGCCTCTGGACATATTCCACCACTGTCCGTCATGCTCCGGCACATACCACCACTTTCGTTCACGTTTCGGCACTAACCGCCACATTCTACAACATTCCAACACATTCGACCACTTTCCTGCATATTCCACAACTATCCGCTACCTTCCACCACTTTCCGGTACGTTCCACCACTATCCACTACCTTCCACCACATCCGCCAACATTCCGACATATTCCACCACTTTCCTCCACATTTCACAACTATCCGCTACTTTAACAACATTTTCACTACATCCGAAAACATTTCGACACATTTCATCACTTTCCGGTACGTTCCATCACTATCCGCCACATTCCACAACATTCTGACGTTTCCGCACATTTCACCACTCTCCGGCACTATTCGCCACATTCTATCGCATTCCAACATATTCCACCACTTTCTTCCACATTCCACCACTACCCGCTACCTTCCACTACTTTTCGGCACGTTCCTCTCCTATCCGCCACCTGCCACAACATTCCGACGTTCCCGTACATTCCACCACTCTCAAACACTATCCGCCACATTTCACAATATTGCGACCCATTCTACCACTTTCCGACACGTTCCACCACTATCACCGACATTCTCCAACGTTCCAACATTCCCACACATTCCACCACTTTCCACAAAATCGGATACATTTCACCACGTTCCATCAATATCCGTCACATTTCACAACATTCCGACACTCCATCACTTTCTAGCGCTATCCACCACATTCCGGTATTCCCACATATTCCGCCACATTCCACCACTTTCCAGCACGTTCCGGTATTATCCACCACATTTCATAAAATGCGACACTTTCCACCACGTTCCATCACTCGGCGTCACATTCCATATCCACGTCCACATTCAATATCTTTCCATCACTTTCCAGCATTATCCGCCACGTTTCTCATCATTCCGATATTCCAAGATATTGCTCATTATTCCACAATCCACGACAAAATCTTAAGCACGAACTATAAATTTAGACTTTATAGTGGATGCAGTCCGCAATTTTGACATATCTGTAATGATATTCATGTCAAAATGGCGGCTTCAAACTGCAGCATAATCGGAAATACTTAATATAAGGTCCAAATTTCTATTTTGTGTTTCAGATGGTTACGCTCTTCCGTCCGCAATTTTGACACATGTGTTTTACGTCAAAATGGCGGACTCCAGACTGTGCATAATCTTAAACAGCTTCAGATTATGCTTTGGCCTCAGTTCCGGATTTTGACACTTGACATTTATGTCAAAATTCTTTAGTATCAGTTGTTGAAGGTGAAGTTGGATGTTTGCACCATAATGATCTGTAACGCAAATTTTAAGGAGGGTGTACTGGAATTGTGGCTGCTTGATGAAGAGAATTTCATAGAAAAATGACCAGACGATTAGTGTATCATAGTGATTTTTGAATTTCCTTGCTTTATTTTATTCGGTTCATTTGAAAATTCTATTTTTTGAATAATTTCTAAAGCTCTCAAACGGTTCATGCCCATGTTTTGTATGATTTTCCTTTAGGAAAAACATCAAGGGAGTTATGACCTAGCTCGCTTACTGTACAGGAGCCACCACTGCTAATAGTACAACACGTGCTATTCTTCATTAAGTACACTTCTGCTATATTTGTTTTACACCCCATAAATATAATTTATGATATCTTAAACAGGTTCACAAACGCTCGGATCTCCAACTAATTTACATTCGCGAGAATTGCTCTCCAACAGAAAAACAGGACTCTCCAAAAAGGACATCGCAAACGAAAAGAAAAAAATCCAGCCGTAAAACTTAACAGAATACTATCGTAAAAGCATGCCTCGCGTATACAAGGAAAAAGGGAAATAGTAAAACGAGAAAACTGAAGGAAACGACGCGATAGCTGTAGAAAATGAGACGCCTCTCATCTCGTCCATAAAACTCCAAAATAGAATGTGATATCCCTTTCTATTTCGTGTATCTATAAGCATAAAATCCAGGTGTAGTTCTCTGGTACAGAAAGAAAAAAAACTAAATAAAGAAAAGAGGAAACATGAAAGGAGATGTTAGAAAAGTGAATTAGCGCACTGTGAAAAGTACCTCGTCTTGTAGGAAATAGAAAAACGGGGGAAAAAGAAAATGTAACACCGTCTGTATTTCAAACTTGTTACAAATGGAAAAGTGTATACCTACTAGGTTGAATGAAACTTTTGATAGAAGAGTATTCTAGTACGTTCTTTTACATTTTTTCAATTTTTTTGCTCCTAATTTTCATTAATTAGTATCGAACTGCTTCTATTAAAACTGTAATTGGTGTGGCGTTAAATGTAACCAACCAAGTTTAATTTACGAAACTCTTAAGCTACGAAGCATTGCTAACAATTCCAGCGAAGCAAATTTCAAATTATAAACTCTTAATGAAGTTCACCATGACGGCTTAAAATTTCTGAAGTCAAGAACATTTCACCACTTATGCACATACTGTTAAGCTTAAACCTTGTCTTAACTTAATTCTGAATCATCCCTACGTGTGTGTCTGTGTATATGTAACGAGTGTAGTAAGTAGGGCATTTTTGCTATGAAATAAATACATTTAACCTCACTTTGAACTTGTGCTCTCGGGGGAATTTCGCCGAAACGATGGCAAAGGGCTTGTTAACACTGTAAAGCATAAATAATTTTCTACAATGTAAGAGCGGAGTATATTAAATTTTCCGAAAGCATCGACTATACGCGGAACTGGAGATATTGTGGAGTTCAAAGGGGAGTTAGGTGATGAGATATTTAAAGTGGAAGATGTTCGCTATTGAAGTACGTTGTGGAAAATGTATTATTTCATGTAGAAATTCTTTTACGCTACTTTTTCGACATACATATAATCAGCGACATTAGAAGTGTTACACCCTGAAGGAGTAATTTGTAACTTGTTTTTGTGGCCAAGCGATCCCATGTAGACCCAGACTAGATTTTAACATCTATATGCTTTTCTTAGATCTGATGACAATGACACGAGAAGTGAGAGCGATAAGTTAGCTCCAATCCGGGAGCTATTTGATCTGTTTGTGAAAAACTGTCAATCAAATTATAATCCAGGCCCACAACTAACTGTAGATGAACAGTTAGATGCACTTAGAGGAAAATGTCCTTTTAGGCTATACATGATGGCTAAACCAGCGAAATACGGTATCAAGGTGTGGGCCATGGTTGATGTAGAGACTACTTATGCCATGAGCTTACAAGTATATACCGGAAAAAAGAGTAATAGACCTGAAAAAGACTACTTGCCACTTGCAGAAGAACTAACTAAATATATTTGACGATGTGTGGAACTATTTGACAAAATAAACCTTACTTTCCTGAAGAACTGTTGCCTAAGGCGTATAAACCATTGTCTCCCTCAATGTTTACGTTTAGAGATAATTGCACACTCGTGTCGTATGTGTCCAAAAAGAGCAAAACTGTAATTCTTCTAAGTACAGAACGTCATAGTGACAAGGTGGCTGTTGAACAACACCAGTATAAATCTGATATAATCCTCCATTACTGAAGGTGCTGTAAAGCCAACCACAAGACAATGGCAACTAGTTATACATATTTGTGACTCTACTTGATATAGCTGCTTTAAATTCTTTTGTGATATGAACTAAAACAAACATGTTGAATCCACAAATTAATGATAGAAAACATTTTGGAAAAACTTCTGTTAGAGTCAAACAAATAATACCAGAACGGTCCAATAAGATAGCACTGTACCATATCCTCATTGACCAACAGCTTATTATGGTTTTTTCTCAATTGGTTAGATTTGCGAAAGTGACTTCAATTGTGCGATATTTATGAAGATTAGCCTTAGGTTGAATGACAATTTTCTACCACAAAAAATGATTTCTGGTTCAGTTGTTTCAAGTTCTGCCAAAATGCATGAGGCTATTGCTTTAACTGAATATCAAGCCGTATCAAGCCGAAGTAACCAATGCCGCTTTTACTAAACTTTGACAAGTGGTAGTAGTTGAAAACAGTATTGCCTTTGAGTTTGGACAGTGTTTAAAAAGTCAAAGTTATTAATGTTTTTAGATTTGAAAGCACACGAAATAAAAAAGTGGTCCTAAGTAAAAGTAGTCCTAAAGAGAACTATTGTTTTAGTAAACTAAAGGTTCAAAATAAAGATCTCCTAACAGTATAGAACCTCAAAATCGTAGTGGTGGAAATTGGGCAAAATTGTGTTAATACTCTGCGATTAGCAATACAACATTTTTCCTTTCTTTCCTAATGGTCACAGTAATGTACAAAATTGTTATCAGCTTTTTAAAGTGTAAATTCTATGACAGAAAACTCCCAAGAAATAATTCGTCTTTGTAGACATCAAGAAAATAATTCAATAACTGATATGACAAGCAACTTAGTATATCTTAGAATAAAGTGAAGCAACTGTACCAAACATTATTTTATGCAGCAACTCGACAGACTATCCACCATCACAATTACATTACCAAATTTCGTTGTAGGCACACAAGCAGGAATTATGAGGATCATTCATTGGCTTCGAATTAATCTCATATTCGCTATTATCTGAGGACATAGCCCACAGAATTTAGTTCTTTTATTTCTGAATAATCGGAAAATGTAGTTCAATGAAAAGAGATATTGAGATATTACTTTGGAAGAGAAAAGGAGGAATAAAACTATTCGATAAACTATCATGTTGACCTCAGATAGCTATTAGCAAGGATACTGCTACGAATACGGCCAAGATTGAGTGGTATCAACAATTAATTCTAACTTTTAAAAATCTGGAAACAAAAATCAAGCTTTAAAATGCAACCCAAATTTGAAATCAGTTTGGACAAACACAGCAAAATGCGGCTCAAATGTTTATATGCTTCACTAATTATGTGCGCTTCATTAAGTTGGAGAAATCTAAATTGCTTCTAAGGAAGAACTGGTATGTGCAGCCATTGTATTATTGACTAAATTAATGACAGAATATATTTCGGAAAAACTTTCTTCACTCTGAAATTTTTTAGTAAGTAGGACTGTTAGAAGAAGAAGAAAGCAAGCTTGAATCTAGCTTTAAAATGCAACCTAAATTTGAAATCAGTTTGTTGTAATGACTGGAAGATTAATCTTAACATAAGAAATATACGGAATCTGTAAACTAATACAAACAGCGTATTTGGAAAAACTTTTGCTATGGTCCAAAAAGTTCTCGTCTTACACCGACTTGGACATTTTTTTAGTAAGTGAGACTGTTGGAAGAAATTAAGGACAAAACTATTTGATTGGATGTCTATATACTACATTGACGTCACTATTTTAGTCAGTTTATCACTTCAGAGAAACAGGTAAAATAACTGTGACCGCTAGAAAAGCAGTCAAACTAAAGATTCCTTTTGAATTACATTTTTACACACAAACAAAGTAATTCATAGATAGAGATCGATATAACGGCTGCGTTCTAGATAATACTTACCTAAATGTATCATGACGAGAAATCAAATTGGCATTAGTTAGCTGGAGGTTCGAACTTATTTCGAGCGAATCATTCATCAAACAAGTGGAGAAATTGAAATACCAAAGCACACTGACTTCTGTCTTTCAATATTGTGTATCACTAATTTGTTTATACGTCTATATGATTGTTAGTTTCTCACTTGAGGTATTGTGATTTTTACTTATTTATTATTAACTAACTAGCTTAGAGTCTATATTTAAGTTTTATCGCTTGTGATACTTTTGGTGTCTAAGTTTTACATTATTATTTATATAATTATTACTAAAATCAAACTATTTTTTAAAATTTATCTTATCAATTATAATTTTATTTATATTAATTAATTAATTTCGCTAAAATTTAATATTATCTCTCTCTATTATTCTTTCGTCAACTCTCGACCATTTCTTCTCCTCCAATAAAATCCTTCATTTATTAGTTTTAAACTAAATTAATAAAACAGCGAACATTAGCAATGGCAGTCGAATCGTCAGATGGCGGTAACATATAATACGCGTTCGACAAACAACGAAGAAGCGACACGACGTAATAGTACATGTAATAGATGATGAGGCAGTGTTATAACGAACACAATAAGGCGTCAGAACCGTTGCCGCTGATGACCTGATCCCAGCGCTACCGAACGCATGACTCGACTGCAGGAACGGGTCGCGTTTACCACCGCCACCGCCAGGAGGTAGTGGATACTGCAAGCGCGGGGGTGTCCGATCGATATGCAGGAGTGCGCAGGTCCGCACAGCCAAGCTATACACGGTTACACGGGGTACCCTGTGCAAATGTGTGTACGTTGTCGTCCTATGCTCGTTCGGTCCTCTTAGCTAGCTGATATCCGACGGATTTGACTCTTTGCTGATGATAATCAGCGATGAGCACGCCGCTGCTCATCGTAAGTTTCGGTGTGGAATCTAGGGGGTGAGAGTTTCTTGTTCGAGAACTAAATGGTATATTAGTGACAATATAAGACAAGATGTTGCTTACATTATTTGACAGTTATGTTCATCGAAGAATAAAGGCTTAAACAGCACAATGTTTATGGGTTGGAAAAAGGAACTTTTACTCATAGTGAGCTAGCAGCGAAACGTTTCAGATTGGTAGAGTTGGAAAACCTAACCTTTAGAATAATACATTTTTAATAGCAATTAAACTAAACTAAAGGAGATATACGCTAGTGTGAGCCTACCGCTTCAATACCTACTCGTATCAGCGTCAAATACTCCCAACTATTTGATAAACTCCCTACAGGAGTATGTCGTGTCATTCGAGCACCCAGTTAGAATGAATGCGAATGTTAAATAAGAAGCGAGAACCTGACGAACATACGAACTTTAGGGTCAGCACTGGCGCTAGCGTATATACCTCGAGGTGGAAAATGATTAAGAACGTGTATTCATATTTCTAAGGTCACGTCGTAACTCGACGTGTCAACCACGCTAGAGGCGAAAATCTTTGCCTCTACCGCATTTACGGTGGAATAGGTGGAAATGTTCGTCAAACATGTCTTACGTATAGGCAGCGTTTTCTAAATGGCCGAGCACCATCCCACACTTGCATAACGGGCGTAGTATTTAGATTACGGGAAAATCAGTCGATTGTTACCATCTTAAGGAGGTCGTGGACGTGAAAGGCCAGGTAGGATTTTGCGTGTTGAAGAAAACCTCCTGGACCTGGTTGACAAAAATTCGGGTGTAAGTACACCAGGAGCAGCCCGACAGGTCGGAGTGTCTCGGAGTGGTGCTTTACAATACATTGTATTATAAATTGCGATAACGCACATCATTGGGCTGATGCCAACCCCCATGTAGCACGACAAGGTCATTTTCAACATCGGTTTTCGGAAATTTAGGAGATTCTCTTCTAGGACCTCACGTACATACCTTTAGACCCCCCATCTGGGGCAATTTCTTTACAATTTTTGGAAGAAACTACCAAACTATCTCGACGACAGATGTGGTTTATGTACAATGGGCCTCCCTCCCCCTCAATTATTTTACAACTTTTTAAGTGCCACATCCTACATGGATTGTACTTGGAGGTCGCAGGGTCTGGCCGCCTTGAAGCTCAGATTTTAATCCATTCGGTTTCTTTTAATGAGGCTATATGACAAATCTTGCCTACAGTGAAATTGAATACCCCTTGTCCACCATTGGAGGACCTACGAATTCCTGAATAGAAATTTTCAACGAATTCGTGACAATTATTCACATCGCTTGGAAGTGTGCCTCCATGTTGAGGGTTATCACTACGAACATTTCTTCTGAGTATTTCACCTCTTTCACTTCATTACAGAATGGTTGTTTTCAGAAGGTACAATTCTTCAATAAACAGGAAAATACGATCAGGATTACAAGAACTGAGAACCTGACGAACATACTAGTTGTAGGGGTAGCACTTGCACTATCCTATATCTCCAGGTAAAAAATGACTTAGGAAGAGTACTTACTGGTGGAATGGTATAGAAATTCTGTTGTATGCCGAAACCTGCAGTGTGTATTTTGTGTCAAGGTGATATCCTTGAGAATCCCTATTGCATCTAGTGTATAATAGGTGGTACTTCCTTCAGGACATTTTGTGGTTTTGTGTGCAAATCCATCAGAAGTATGTGTCATCAATGTCTCATCTTCTATTCCTTGGATAAAAACGCTAAACAAGTGCCCCCCAATATCATGAGACATAAAACCATTGCAGCCATAATATCAATTTGCAATTCGTTGTACTCAACCTTCGGTAGCTACATTTACGATGTGACGTCCGGGGGAACATTTCTAAGCTGGCAATTTTGTCGCCCGAACGAAATCCCACCGAGTTTAGATCGGTTGGATTTCGCTTGCTTATCTCCGGCCCGGTACGTCCTGCAAGGTGGTAACATGCGATCGCGTAAATTCTTCGCTTGCCTGATGCCAATTTCGCGTGCGAAAGGAAAACGAATATGTCGAAGTCGTCGCTGGCGTCCTCCGTTTGCTCGATTTACAGCAGTATTTGAGTATTAATATCCAAAAGCAATTTTCGATGGAATTTCCAAAGGACTCGGTATGGGTACCAAACGATATAGCTTTACTTAATAGATATTATGTGTGTCGTAATAAGAAATCCGTTTTCTTTAAAAACTTTGTTGACATTTCGCTCGTCCACTAGTACGTAAAATAATTTGTGAAATGATTTTGTTGACATGTTTAGGAATCGACTATTCAATCTTTACGATTGAGCAGAGCACCTTCCTTTTGGAAGTATACTTCCGTGGAGGATTTTCTAGGGATGATGGTATGTACATGGGAATATTCACTGCACATGTGTTATGATGAGTACATCGTACAGTTTCCGAACGAAAATATAGAATTTGGTCAAGCTTTTCGACAGCACATTCCTCGCATTGTGCAACGTTTCAAACACTCTGGCAGTGTTTATAAAGGAAAATCCTCTGGCACAAATGCAGTTCTGAATAATGAAACTATAGGAGCGTTTCTCTACTTTACCAGCGGTATAGCTTGGACCGTGTGGATTTTTTTAAGGACGTAGGCCGACCGCAGTCGGCACAAGTGGCCCTTTTGAACTGCCCTACTCATGCCATTCTTGGAACTGTCTGGATGGACATAGCATCAAGAGTGACGGGCTGTCTTTTCTACATCCCTCTACATCTCCCGTCCCTTCGATTAACTAAGGATTAGGAGTTCGGATGTCTTTTGCTCTAATCACTTTCTTTTCCACTCAGCGTCCTTGTTCCCGTGCCACCGTCCTCTGTCTCTCTCTCTCCTCCTCTTCTTTCCTTTTCATAATGATCTTTAACATATTATGTCTGGTGTTCCATTTCTTTTTGCTGTCATATGTTCAATCAGGTTTTGGCTACTAAGTCTGGTTCCAAGTTCTATGAAAGTCACCATTCGGGCGTCATTCCATCTCGGGCATTCGAAGACTGTGTGTTCTACTGTGTCTACCTCTTGACAGTATACGCATTTCTCCACAGTGTCCTTTCCAAATCTAGTTATCAAGTGCTTCGTCCATTGCGCTTTCACACTTTCTGAGTTCCACCGGGTCTGCCACGCCTCCAGTGACTGTTGTCTGGGTCTCTTCCCTAAGTCGTTTATCGGCCCCATCCTGCAAGTATAGGGCGGCTCTTTCTTGAACCATGAGGTCTATAGGTAAAATACCGGTGATCGTCTGTAGTGCACTCGCTGACACCGTCCTGAAGGCCGAAGCCACACGCAGTAGCACATTCCGCTGGGTCCTTATAAGCAGTTTTTTGTGCTTATTTATGGCTAGTGCTTCTACCCACACTGGCGCTCTATATAGGACAATACTGTGTAGTGCGCTGCATAAAATTGCTCTTTTCCCGCTACTAGCCCCCCCTATATTCGGCATTAGTTTTGTGATTTTCGCTAAGGTGTTTCCAGCACGCGTTGTCACCATCCCAATATGCTGTCCGAAGATCTCCCTGTCGTTGATAACAATGCCCAAGTACCTTATTGCTTTTTTCGGTGTTATCCTTACTCCATCCAGATCAAGACACATGTTCCCTGATTTTTCCACCCCTTACAAGGACCGCTTCGGACTTTTCCGGTGCTAGGGTAAGCTTCTGGGCAGCCATTCATGCACTGATTTATTTGGACCGTGTGGATTGTCTTTTAACCATTCTTTTACTTCCGATATCTCATTCAATGTTATGTTCTATGTGCTAGTTTCATTAGTATAATTTATTTAGCCTCCTCAAATGCAAATATTATGTGTAATTAATTATCGCATTTGTGCGTGTATTATTCGACGATCTAACTCAATTTTGGTTGAAATTCTCGACGTAGTGCCCCTAACGTGGGTAAGTGGGTTTTTTTGTAAACTATCCTTTTCCTAATTATTTTTTTAAATTCTCTTTAGAGCTTTTGTCAATTTTATATTTTTAACCATATTTATCGGCATTCATTTATCATTTCTATCGGCATCTGTAATCATCTGTAAACTACTTTAGCTAACCTTATCGATTCCTTTCCTTGAACTTGGGTGCAGATGTGGAGATAGCGTATTTCCAATGCGTTGTTGCTCGCATTAAAGTTGAGAACATAACCTCGTCTAAAAACTTTTGGTAAAAAAGTCCTCTTCCTTCAGTCACTCAACGAAAACTTTACCTTATTTCTATTCCTTACCTGTACCATATTTAACAAATCTGATAAATTTAATGGACCATGTAATATAACAGACAAAGACACCAGCTAAACGCTAATTCCATTTAAAATTCGAAACTACGGCTTTATTTTCTGTATATTCCCTGTGGCAACATCTAGGGACTCCAGCCTATCCCAGAAATTATAATACAGCACGAGAGCGAATATGAATTCAATTAACCGAACTTAACAGGATAGAAAGTCGTCTTTAATAATAATCCACTCTCCTAATCTTGTTATACCTTATTGAATTGTTTTCACTGTCTTATTTTTGTTCCTCTCGCCTTATACATCTTACATACAAAAAGTTTGAAAGTGCGAACCTAGAAACGATATACCGTTTTCAATATTTACTGCGAGATTGAAATTGGATGCCTGTGCAGGAAGTGGAAACGGTTGTGAACGTTCAGGAAAGTAGAAAGACAAACTAATACCTTGTGCACGGTGTACTAGTTCGGAAGTCAGTCAAAGTACAAATATTACCGTTGCTTCAACAATGTCATTTCCACGGAGAATGTAAATTGGAGCTGTGAGTAAGAATCGATAAACGAATCTGTAGTTGGTAACAATGCAATTTGAATTATTATTGAGGAATGTCTGTATTAGCAAAATTATTAACGTCAAAACAAGGAATGGTGGTGGAAACTATGTATTCCAATATAATTAGAATATAGTTCTTGGAATTTTCCAACATTATATTAAACTTCATCAAAGCTTTCTCTAGTAGATTATAAAAAGTCCTCAAAGATTTTCCAGCTAAAGTGGTGTTCAAAAATGTTCTTTTTATGTACTTTTGATTGATCATAACTTAATTTGGTTGAATTTGCCAAAGATATAAATAGAAAGGTTGGCTGCCCATAGTAGCAAACATTTTCTTGCTATCAGCCTTGGAGGAATTAAGTATGGTATTACAGCTCAAAATGTTTGAAGCGTTTGAGCCTAACCGACGAAGTTATTCTTAATGGAGTAGGCAAAAAAGTATTTACATTGAAAATTCATCACAAGACATTTAATTTCTGGGAATGATTTTCTGATTCATTACTACATACATTCAAAGAAGTAGTTCCTAACTTGAAGGCGCCAGAGAGATTTTTCATAATTGAGGCAGATTGCTTACTGGTTTTAAGGCATTCGAATTTGGTGTGGTTGGCGTATCAATATTGTTATGTACCAAAAACACTAGCTTTACATTACTTGTTGACAACTTTATTGCCAACAGAGTATGAAATTCTTTGCCAAGTCTCTGTATTATGAACTACTAATCACTAAGCATTTGGGTAGCGACCCAATCYTTAAGATTCCTCGAAATTTAGACAACTTTCTCTTTGGTTCCAAAGCCTGATGACCTGAACCACTTCTGMTACGACCTCACGGTTAGTATAGGAATATTTTTGGAGATCCGATAYGGAAATTTCCACAAAATCACGTCTGTACATGATGATAGACTTTGAATAGAGTTTCACGAGGTCATAGCCAATCGGCCTGTCCCTAATTTTGATGATCTTCTTGAAATTGAATGATGAAAGTCACAACAGCTTAGAGTTCCTCCTGTTCTGTGCGAGCAGCAAAGATTGAAGCATTCTAGTTCTAAATTTGCTCCTAATTATATCAAAACTATCTTCTAATTAGAACTTTACCCATAATGCGTCTGAATTTGCTGTCAAGTCGTGTATTAGTCTGTTATTTTGTCTATTTATATTTATTATTTAGGTTATGTTGATTATTCCTACGCCTAGGTATAGTCCGTTTCACCATACTCACTGGTTTTCACATATAGGGCGTAGCATTCTTGAAAATTTAACGAGTAGCTGCAGCTGACTTAGCCTAATTGGAATTATTACCTTTTATTTCGAGAAGAGAGGGTTTTTCGTGAGGCGGGATGGTACTTTATCTTCTGCGATGTGTGAATAGATACTATTTGTAGTTGGACACCCAATGGAAACTGGGCAATTCCAAATGTGTTCCAATTTGCCAAGACATGAAAACTTCTTCTTCTTTAGTGTACTACGTGAGAATGATATTTAATTACTTTTTGACAGTACATCCTGTCATCGACAAACTTGACACCTGCTTGACACCACAATGTCATGTAATTATCTATCTGTTTTGGTACAGTTGGAGATTTCTCTAGTCGAGTACATCTAAGTTGCATATGACGAAGTTGGGGATTTGGAGATTATGACGGATAAACTCGAGTGAAAGAGGCTGCTGAGAGTAAATACAGCCTTAATCAAGAAAAAGGCAACACTAGTGGAATCAAATTAAGACTGTACTAGCAACGACACTTTACTTACCGAAGTAAGACATAAAGTGCTGGGTGGACAAAACGATAGATAGCGGTTAGTGGTATAAAATTCTTAAAGCGGAAAAATTTTCAGGTTCACCTCATCGCAATCAGAAGTTAAAATTTTCTTCTCGCTTTGCCAGAACTCACGAGTTAATCCAATATTACAGCTTTAGTTGGTGTTTACGTTTTTGATTGGTAGCGCGGGTCTTAACGATAGCGATAAGTGCGATAGCGTCGCATACCTTGTTACTTTTTGAAACTACTAAACTACGCATTTGCACCAAAATGCTCATGGATCCATAATAGTTGGATTTATTTTTTTACATGAACAATCCTTTTGGGCTATACGCATAACTTCCTCTGTCGGAACACCTCCAAAGAGTACTTCTAAACTATCGAGCCGGTCAAATTTTGTGGCAATGGTGCCAAATGGTTGACCAGTCAATTTAATAATTTGTTTTGTTGATTCAAAACAATTTGAGCCAACAATGCGTTCAAGAATATATTCGCCTAACTGACATCTGTATCAAGCCACATATTTTTTAATTCAACGGTAGTTTTTACGAATAGCTGAAAGGGACGGCAATTGGTGACTCCTTGCTACACTTTCTGACTAACCTTTTCATGAGCCGTTTTGACAAGGACTTAGAATCGACGAGCGAAAATTTTCCTAGGGTTAGAAATGTAATATTGACGATTTTCTTAACAGTTTAAATCATCATCAGTTTGAAACCATAAAATTTACATATGAAAACGAGGAAAACGGTCAGCTACCCTTCCTAGATACCTTAGTTATTATAAATAAGAATCGTTTAGAATTCGACTTATATAAAAAAGAAACCAGTACACTTCGCTATATTCCTTCAGATTACCATCATTGTGCCCAACATAAAATGGCAAGTCTGATTTTTTTGGTTCATAGACTGCTCACCTTTCCCTTGAACAAGATTAGGTATAAGAAAGAGCTTAAGGTCATAAAAGATGCAGCCAGGTTACAAAACCAATATAAGTGCTGAATGATTAAATCTTAACCAGTCCTTATTCAACTAAACATCTTTCCATACCAACCCGCCACTAGATAAGCTATCTTTAAAACCAGTTCGTAACCAGCTCAGCTGGTGAGAGGCTGGATTTAAAAACATTTGAACTGTTTGAGGGCTGGTTCTGCGCTAATTTCAAGGTCAGTCTTCTACCAGCTGTACTATTTTTTTTAATTCAGACCGAAGCCTAAGGTTGGCTTCAAAAATAGTTGGCCGAAGATTAATTTGGGGATGTTTTCAAAAGTTGTATAACAGTTGTAAAAAGTTGTCTTCCAGTCCAATCTCCAACAAGCGTAAAACTCTAACCCCTAACAAATTCAAAATCAGATTAGAATCAACTAGACACCAAACCAATCTTCCACTGGTTAGGCTGTTTTTAGTCCATTAAAATCAGCCCAGAACTAACTCAAAATGTAACTTCAACCAACTAAAAAGCAACTTCCAACCAAAGATTATCATAAGTCAATTAGGAAGTATAATTATAAGCATTTTTTTGCAAAAATTCACAACCTTTCCAGAAGATTTCACAACCATACCTTTTGTTACCTTCCCCTTTACTCCATTTATCACTAAAGGTGAAGGTTTGAGTAAAATCTTCAAGGAGCTGGATCTTAGGATAGTTTACAGTTCAGGCGTTAATTTCAGAAGTCTGATCGGTAACCGTAAACGTAAGGTACAGCCTTTGGAAAAGTCGGGGATTTATGAAATTAATTATAAAAATTCTAATCAAAAATATATTGCCAAACAAGACGTTCTATCTCAACTAGGTTCAAAGAGCATACGGCTAATCTTAAACATAATATAATTGAGAAGTCTAGCGTTGTACAACATATTTTCGAAAACGATTATAATACTGATCATTTTAATGTAAAATTAATTCGACCGATTAGTAATTGTAAATTTCTAAATGTTTTTCAATGTTTGGAGATTTAGAAAAACAAGTAGTGTTTAATGAACAGTTATAACGGGCTTATTACTCATTTGTCATTGTTTTCATTAATACGTAATTAATGATATGCTGATGCGAATCGGATTGGCGTTGTTTACTTGTAACTTTTAGGTTTTAAAGTTGTTTGTGGAATATTGTTTGGTTTTATTATCGCCTTGATAATGACAACATTGTTGTGGAAAGGCGTTGGCAGTTATCGAAGTGTTTGCGGTCCTGTGGGTGATAGTGAATTAGATAAGAATTCTTTTCTGAAGATTTCATTCCACTCGAGCTACCATTCGCTATTGCAAGCAAAATGAGTAAGAGGATAGAATATAGACAAGCTTGTACACGCATGCAATTTACATTTATCACACTTATCACTTGCTTGTAGCATTGATTATCGACTGAACTCCCTCACGCTCACATAACAACTATCTGCAAATACCATCGAATTTAATCCTACACTAGTTTCATGTGTTCCGTCCTCCTCCCTCTTCTCCATCTACAAAAATAAATTAAATGTCAATGGTAGATTTAATACCGGCGAAAGGACACATAAGCGGCGAACTGATAAAATATTTCCTCTTGGGATTTGTCGGAACCACATTTAATGTTTATATTAAGCCTTCTCTGTGGGAGTATTAGATTATGTATATCTAACAAAAAAAACAAGCGTCGGTATAACATGCTTGAATACAACTTCAAATTCATTGAAACAAGTTTTTATTTCATTATTATTATAGAATATTAAAAAGTGCTAAAGAGAAATTTCCAATTCATCATGTTTTCCC